>ML785855.1:486136-507911 GCA_009831015.1 Picea engelmannii
TGTTGCTATCTCATATATCATTTCTGTGTATTGTGAAGATTATGCTGGATATTTCACTGTTATTCTGTTATTTCTAGCATTCGTTTCTGTTCTGCATATTTTATATATCTGGTATCTTGCAAAATTAGTTCCATAATTGAAGAGATTCAAGATACATTCAAATAGCATAGAAGAAGCATCTTGATACTTCTGGAGGAGGTGCTAGAAAATTAGAACACTTTCAAGATAAACCTAGCAGAAGAGAGGAATAAAGATTTAGGCTATAAAATAAATGACAAAGTAAACATTCAATGCACAGATATTTTACCCTGGAAACCCAAATGGGAAAACCAACATTCATTGAGTGTCTTTCTCTCTTGTTGTATTATTCATTCAGAATAAAAGGTTACATGCATAACTTTGGTCCACACCTAAGACATAATTGACATCATATCTTCTTGTTTTACACAAGAACAACCCTATAGCCAATTCATCTTACATCTACATGACCAACAACCTCTAAAACGTTTGATCTAAATATTAGCTTTTGTAGCATTACAACATGCCTTATTTATAGGTTTTATAGTAGGAAAAACCATAAAAGGGGCACTAAAAAATGGTTACAGATTCACACAGATCATTGGCTACAAATCCCATAAATCTTGAGATTCTATTACAAACGACTACCAATTTGGTTTACCAGTCAGCCTTCATTTAGTCTTCAGTCGGTTTCCACACGATCGCCTATCGACCTCTTATTGGTCGTCCCATTTGAGTTTTTATCGAGAATCTCAAATTCAACTTTACCTAGTCGAACACTTTGACCTTCAACTTTCTCTACTATATGATCCACCTCAACTAGACTTTCACTGCAAAAAATATAACAACCAACATTCTCCCACTTGTTGTATTCTTTGTTGAAACAAGGAGATTCCTGAACATATGCTCATAGACCCAGGGCAACAATGTGCATTGTCTTTCTGCACCAAGAGAACTTCACAACACTCACAAACTTGGTCAAAGAGTCTGTTATGTTTTTGAATGTGTCAACATTATCCAACAACACCTTGTTGTTTTCTTAACACAACCATTTCTCTCACTAAATGGTACGATACATAAATATTCTTATTCTTGGAATTATAAGTTGGTTTCTTTTCCAAAAATATTGCACTTTGACTATCGCAACTTATCATCATATCTCTTAGCTCAAACTCAATTCCTGAACACAACCATTGTAGCCATATTGTTTCTTTGCTTCCATGAGTGGCTACCATGTATTCAACTTCTGTTGTTGACAAGGCTATGATGATCTGTCACTTACTCATCCAACTAATTTGTTCACCAAACATATTGAAAACATATCCATTGGTTGACCTTCGTCAATCCAAATCACCATTCCAATCGGTGTTGACAAAGCCATGTACATTTAATTCACTGTCACCTCCAGGTTTTCCTTGGTAGCATATAGCATAATCTTTTGTTCCACACAAATACTTGAATACTCTCTTGACAGTTGCCCAGTGCTCATTTCCAATTGTTGACATGTATTTTCTCAACACTTCTACTGCATGATCAATGTCTGGTCAAGTGCATACCATCACATACATTAGAATACCAACAACACTTGGATAGGGAACATGTGCCATGTCCTCTATGTATTCCCGTGTATTTGGACACTATTCATCAGTTATCCTTGCTCCCATATGAATTAACACCTTCAAAGGTTTGCAATCCGACATGTTAAAATATTTCAAAACAGTTTCAATATACTTATTCTTGTTCAACCATATCTTTCTAGATGTTTGGTCTCTCATGATCTCCATTTCAAGAATGATTTTTCTTGCACCAAGATATTTTATGTCAAACTTTGAGGATAGTTTCTTCGTAAGCTCCTTTATTATGTTCACGTTGTTTCCAATCAACAACATGTTGTCTACATACAATGCTACATATATGATGTTGAAAAGTCAACAAGAGACATGTGTCTAATTTACTTTCCCCTTAAATAAATTAGACAATAAATATTAATCTATTATTTCATTCATAATTGAGTGATTTGGAATTGTAACAGAATTACAAGTGTAGTTAAGTGAGTTAAGATTAGTTGTACTAGTCAGAGTTCAGTGAATTAATTATTCATTAACTCACAATCAGTGAACTCACATGCAATTGAAGATTCGCCATGGTTAACTACATGCATGTCAGTTCCAATGGACATCCAGTTGAGATAACAGGTGAAAGGGACAGTTGGCTATCAGTTGTGATCTTTTCACACATGCATTAGATATGCTTATGATCATGTGCAAACTAGGCAATTGTATTCATTTGATTCATTATGAGAATCCAGATTGCAGAGATTGTGCAGAGGAGGCAGGCTGTCTAGACACGGAAATTGGCACATGTATTTGTTGATTTGTGTATGACAGTGTGAGACGATTGTATTGTACCGAGAGCTCTTGGATTAGTGTTTTGTATGAGATTGTTTCATGATTCATGATATACATAATATATGATAGTGGGGTTTTTAGCTTTACGTTTTCCCGGTAAAACTTTTGTGTTGTGTGTTATTGATATTTCACTTTGTGCATTGTGGTTTTGATCATGGTTTAAATTGCTTCCGCAATAATAATAGTAGAAGCGATTCTGTATTTAACAAGTGGTGGAAATTATTAGATCAGGAGAATCGCAGGAATACATTATTTTGTATTGAAATTTCTACATGGTATCAGAGCCATGGAGGCCACGGAGCTACGAAATTCAGGTGCGAACAAAATCATGTTCTCACACGTCCCATCTCTAGCTGGGTGCGAAACCTAGTACTGAAAACTTCCGTTGTTTTCAAGAACAATAATTCTCGCACCCTAGACAAAGCCAGGGTGCGAACTTCATTGTCATTCTCACAGGCTACAGTGGAGCAGGGTGCAAACTTCCCTCACCCTAACAGTGAAGCAGGGTGTGAACTTCAGTGGCATTCTCGTAGGCTATGGTGGAGCAATGTGTGAACTTCCCAGGAAATTTCGTAGGCTACACACAGGTAGGGTGCAAACTTCCCTCAGGCTACTCTCATCTGGGGTGCAAACCTCCCAGGGAAGAGGGATTGTAGAAGTTGATTTTTGGTGGTTGGATAACATTCAAATTTGCAATATTTTCTTGGTGCGATAGTTGATTCAAGATCGAAAATGTCTTTCAATGGCTTGAGGTTGGAGTATGCACTCGAAGGCATCTCTAACTATATTGCTTGGAAGGACAGGATGGAAGTATTGCTCGAAGACAATGGCTTGAAGGGTTACATTGATGCAGATATTCCTAAGCCGGATGCGACAGATACTGCAAATCTTGATGCATGGAAAAAGAAAGTGGCGAAGGCGAGGAGGATTCTGTTGGAGGGAGTACGAGACCACATTGTCTCAAGTCTCCATGGGAAAACCACACCATATGCAATGTGGAAGGTTTTGACAGATCTATTCCAAAACATTAGCGACCATAGGAAATTGGCGCTCAAAGATAAACTCAGGAAGATCAAGATGGAAAAGGGCGACACCATTCCAAAATATCTCATGAAGTTTGTCCAATGTTGGGATGAGCTTGGAAGTGTGGGAATAACAGTTGCTTCTGATGATTTGGTGAGCTTGGCACTCCTAGGGCTTCCTAAGATTTGGCACAATTATCAAGACTCCGTCAATGGAAGGGAAAAATTGCCAAATTGAGAACGACTGTGGTCGGATCTAGTGCAAGAGGAGTTTAGGAAGAACACCAGAGATGGATCTTCATCAAAGCATGATAATGAATAGGATTGTGCTTTGACTGCCAAGGCAAGGAAAGGGAAAGAGAAGAAATTCCAATCAAAATCTGAGTCTAAAGTCAAGAAGATGGATTTGTCCAAAGTGAAGTGTTTTCACTGTCACGAACGTGGGCATCTTGCTACTAACTGTTTGCAGAAGAAGAAGAACAAGACAGTTGTTGGATATGAAACTAGTGAGGCTCTTGTCTCACAATTTGAGCTTGACTTCTCTTTGATTGAATGCATGGATTAAAGTGCATCAGGATCGGTGTGGTATTTGGATAGTGGCGCTTCCTTCCACATGACGGGAGATAAAGAGTTTTTCATTGAATTGGAGGAGAAAGATATCAGAATTCATATAGATATGGGTGATGATGGACGATACAGTGCAACTGGTATTGGTACCATTACCTTTCAGAGGGAGTCAGGTAAACCATTTCAATTGAAAAATGTTGTGCATGTTCCAGGTCTAAAGAAAAACCTCGTCTCAGTCGCAATGTTGGAGGACAGAGGCTATGATGTTGTTTTTAGTAGTGGTGAAGCCTACCTGTGACATAAAGAAACGAGTCAAGTCAAGAAGATAGGTATTCAAGTTAAGAATCTCTACATGCTAGAGGTAGATGGTTGCAGTGCCATGATAGGAAAGGAAAAAAAAGTGGTGAGCCGAGATGAGGGCGAATTATGGCACAGGAGATTGGGCCATCTTCATCATGGAGCCTTGAAGATCATGCAACGAATATCTACTGGACTTCCAAGGGGAACACTTTCTCAGTTAGATCAGTGCAAGGGGTGCACCCTGGGGAAGTATGTATAGTCCACATTTCATGAAAAGGAGAACCGTGCTTCGGTGATCCTCGAGAGAATTCACACGGACGTGTGTCGACCATTCTCGGTTGCTTCAACAACAAAACATAGGTATTATGTTATTTTTGTTGATGAATTTTCTCGTAAATGCTAGATATTCTTCATGCAGAAGAAGGATCAAACATTCTCAAAGTTCTATGAGTTTAAAGCATTGGTGGAGAAAGAGTCGGGGAAGCAAGTGAAGGCTCTAAGGAGTGATAATGGTGGATAATACATCTCTAACAAATTCAAATACTTCTGCAGCAGAGAAGAAATTTGAAGAGAACTCATAGCGCCTCATAACCCACATCAAAATGGGGTCATGGAGAGAAAGAACAGAACGATCATGGGTGCAACACAAGCGATGTTGCATGACCGGGGCCTACCAATGCATTTGTGGGAAGAAGCATGCAATACTATGGTTTATGTGTAGAACCATTGTCCTCATATAGTACTTGGCATGAGTACACCTGAAGAAACTTTTACTGGTAAGAAACCAGATGTTTCTCATTTTAAATTTTTTGGCTCATCTGTTTATGTGCATGTGACCAAGGATGCCAAGAAGAAGCTGGAACCAACTGCTGAAGTTGGGATATTTGTGGGGTACACAAAAACACCCCATAATTATCATGTGTATTTGCCAAACAATAAGATGACTGTTATGCGACGTGATATAAAATTCCATGAGGGGAATGCCATGCGGTTGTCGCTTGAGATGGAGCTAGAATGCATGTAGAAGAGGAAATATTCGTTCCCAACGATGAGTCTCAAGATGTGGATCAACCACATGAGGAGGTTCATGGAGTGGAGGAAACCACTCAAGCAGATCCATCCATCAGAAATGGCAGAAAGCGCACCACGAAAGTTGATAGATTGAGACTAGATGCTGCATAGAATATAGGAGCCCCTATTTCACAACGTAGATAGAGACAGTCTCCTGATGGATTTGTTGGATACATGGCTCTCATGAGAAAATGTATTTTGACTGAACCATCTTCCTTTCAGAAAGCAGTGTAGGACCCCACTTAGGTTGATGCTATGGTAGAGGAGTATGACTCCATTGTCAAAAACAATGTATGGGAAGTTGTCCCAAGACTGATCGACGAATTAGTGGTAGGTTTGAGATGGATCTACAAGGTAAAGAAAGCTACTGATGGGAGTGTGGAGAAATACAAGGCCAGGTTTGTGGCCCGGGGCTTCTCACAAATCAAGGGGATAGATTATGTTGAGACCTTTTCACCTATCACAAGGTACTCTTCCATAAGATCCATCCTTCCACTCTCAGCGCAGATGGGCTGGCACATTCATTAGATGGATGTAAAAACTGTGTTCCTCAATGGGATCATTGAGGAAGAAGTGTAAATTGAACATCTAGAAGGTTTTGAGACCTTTGATAGAGAGTCTCATGTGTGAAGACTCAAGAGAGCACTGTATGGGCTGAAGCAAGCACGTTGTGCTTGGTACACTCGGATAGACAACTATTTCACCAGATTGGGCTTCACCAAAAGTGAAGCAGATGTAAACCTATACCAAATTGTGGTGGAGGGTAAGCTTTTGATCATTGTGCTTTATGTTGATGATTTAATATTGACTGGTGATGAGCAGCTGATAAACTCATGCAAGGATGACCTTGAAAAAGAGTTTGAGATGAAGGATTTGGGCCTTCTTTATTATTTCCTTGGATTGGAAATATGGCAGCGAGATGGTGAACTTTTTGTGTCTCAAGGAAATTATGCAAGAGAGATACTAAGCAAGTTTCACATAGAGTGTTGCAAACCCATGGATACTCCTCTTCCAGGAAAATAGAGGAAAGAGGATGCTACTTCTGGTGAATTAGTGGATGCTATTGTCTATCGATAGTTAGTGGGTTCACTAATGTATTTAGTGAACATGAGACCGAACATTTTCTATGCGGTTAACTAGCTAATTCAAGCAATGGTTAAGCCTACCAAACTCTTTTGGAAGGCGGGTAAGCATGTCCTGAGATATCTGAAGGGCACATCTGAATATGGATTATGGTATAGACAAACGGATGAGGTGAAGTTGCATGGATTCACAGATGCAGATTGGGCAGGCAAACCAACAGACAAAAAGAGCACATCAGGGGGGATCTTTAGTATCAGATCTTCAGTTGTTTCTTGGTACAGCAGAAAACATAGATCTGTGGCACTTAGTTTAGAGGAAGCAGAATACATGGTAGCGAGTCAAGTTGCATGTGAGGCTATCTAGATGAGAAAGATCTTTGTTGGTTTGTTTGGTTATCATTTAGATCTAACAATGATTTATTGTGATAATCAGAGTTGCATTAAACTCTTGATTAATCCCGTGTTTCATGACAGATCTAAGCATATAGATATCTGGTATCATCATCTCAGAGATTGTGTGCAGTGGAAGATCATGTTGCTTCAATACATTCCTATGGAAGATCAGGATGCGGACATTCTGACGAAGGCGCTCACCAGGAGAAAATTCGAATATCATAGAGACAGGACTGGGGTGAAGGATAATCCCTTTCTTGTTGAGAGGGAGTGTTGAAAAGTCAACAAGAAACATGTGTCTAATTTACTTTTCCTTTAAATAAATTAGACAATAAATATTAATCTATTATTTCATTCATAATTGAGTGATTTGGAATTGTAACAGAATTACAAGTGTAGTTAAGTGAGTTAAGCTTAGTTGTACTAGTGAGAGTTCAGTGAATTAATTATTCATTAATTCACAATCAGTGAGCTCACATGCAACTAAAGATTCACCACGGTTAACTACATGCATGTCAGTTCCAATAGACATCCAGTTGAGATAACATGTGAAAGGGACAATTGGCTATCAGTTGTGATTTGTTCACACATGCATTGGATATGCTTATGAGCATGTGAAAACTAGGAAATTGTATTCATTCGATTCATTGTGAGAATTCAGATTGCAGAGATTGTGCAGAGGAGGCAGGCTGTCTGGACATGGAAATTGGTGCATGTATTTGCTTATTTGTGTATGAAAGTGTGAGACGATTGTATTGTACTAAGAGCTCTTGGATTAGAGTTTTGTATGAGATTGTTTCATGATTCATGATATACATAATATATGATAGTGGGGTTTTTAGCTTTACGCTTTCCTGGTAAAACTGTGTGTTATTGATATTTCACTTTGTGCATTGTGGTTGTGATCGTGGTTTAAATTGCTTCCGTAATAATAATAGTAGAAGCGATTCTGTAATTAACAAGTGGCGAAAATTGTTAGATCAGGAGTATCGCTGGAATACATTAATTTGTATCGAAATTTCTACATATGAAACAACCAACTTCTTTCTTGGAATATATGTAGTGATCAACTTTTCTTCTCACAAATCCCAAACTAAGGATGTATGTGTCAAACTTTTAGTATTACATCCTTGTTGATTTCTTTAGACCATAAAGGGATATTTTCAACTTGCACCAAATATTTATTTTCCCTTACTACAAATCCTTCAATACGTTTCATGTAGATTTCTTCTTCTAGGTCCCCATGTAGGAAATTTGTCTCCACATCCATCTATTCTATTTGTAGATCAAATGTTGTATCCAAAAATGTTATTACTCTGATGGAAGTTAATTTTTCAACAGGGGAAAAAATATCACCGAAGTAAACTCCTTCGACTTGGGAATATCCTTTCGCTACCAATTGATCTTTGAATACTTTTGACTTGACATGTAGTGTTTATATTCTTCTTGAATATCCATTTACTATCGACGATATTTATTCCACTGGGTAATTCGACTAAATCCCACATCTCATTCTTTTGCAAGGATTCCATTTCTTCGACCATGGTATCCTTCCATAGTTTACCCTTTGTCGAGTCAACTTCCTCCCTGAAAGACTTGGGCTCTTTGTTAGTGGTAGTTAACAAAAATGTGGAATATAAGTTGGGTAGACTGTACCTTTTGGTTGGTTTTTTTACCCTTTCATACCTCCTAACAACATGTTTTTATTGTTCCACCTCTTCATATGATTCAGTCGACTCATCTAAATCATCTTCATCTTCATTTCTTAGTTCAAACCACACCTTCTCCGAATCATTCTTTGTTTGAACCATCACTTCAAGCTTAGACTTCCTTCCGACTTATCTGAAGACCACATATCAAACGTACACCATTTTTATTGATGCAAGATCCCAAAGCTTATATCCTTTTATTCCTTCTTTGTATCCAATGAAATACACTCGACTTCCTTCTTGTCCAAATTGCTCCTCTTTTCCTTGGGAACATGCACAAATGCATCGCAACCAAATAATTTGAGATGTGAAACTAAAGGCTTCTTACCAGACCATACCTCATGTGGATTTGTGTTGACTATAGGAAAGGAAGGAGACATATTCACCATATATTTTGTAGTGTCGACTGCCTCTACCAAGAATTCTTGTGCGATCCCAACAACACTGAGCATGCTCCTTTCCTTGTCCATCAATGTTCTATTCCTTCTCTCAGCAACTCCATTTTGTCGTGGTATTTTTACATGTTATGCCACACTGCTTGTAGAACTACTCAAACTATTTTCCATAGAATTCACTACCATTGTCAGTTCTCAACACCTTAATATTCTTATCTATCTAGTTTTCAACAAGATATTTAAACTCTTTGAATTTATTGAAAACCTGAGATTTATTCCTCAAGAAATATATCCATGTCTTCCTAGAAAAATCAACTATGAAGGAGACATAATACATGGATCTGAATGCATTGAAATAGGGCCAAACACATTACTATGAACCATTTTTACAATTTCCTTTTCCCTTATCAATCCATATGAGAATCTCACCCGACTTTGTTTTCCATATATACAATGTTCACAAAAGTTGAATTCCAAATTACATTCAGGAAAATCTTCGACCATACCTTTGTTATGCATAGCTCGAAATTCTTTTTCTCCAATGTTTCCCATCCTCCTGTTCAATAGAATGGTCGAGTTGATTTTACGAATACTTTTTGAGTTGATTTTACGAAGAATTGTCAAGTCAAGTTGAATCGAATCATCCCAAATCAAGTTGAAGTTGAGTTAAATTCAGGAACAAGATGTTGTTTCATCCAGTCAAGTCGACATTCCCTAATAACTTGTATAGAGTTCCAATTTGAACTCCTTTCATTAAGACCATCACACCTCTGACCATATTGCATGTATCCTTATGAAATAGAGTGTGCACCCCTACATCACTCATCTTGCTAACATATATCATGTTTCTTTCCAAACTGGGAATATGTGGCACACCTTGAAGGGTTCTACTTCTACCATGCTACAGTATCAGTTGAACTCTTCCCCGTTCGAATTTTTTTTTTCGAGTTGTCCCCTAAGAACACATCTCCTCCTTCATATCATTCATATTCAAATAACCATTCTCTATGTGTTTTCATATGATAAAATTATCCTAAGTCGATGAACCAAACATCTTGATCCGACTGTGTACTATTCGATGGCATATACACATCGCTTCCTTTATTTAGTGTAGTCTTTCTCTTAGTCAATTGCTTCTCATCAAATCCTATACTGACTTCCATTGCCTTTAAATTGTAGTAAATTGTAGTCCCTTTTGTAATTCCCAACTTTACCACATTTCCAATATCTTCTCATCGACTGAACTGGGGATTTATATATACCCTTTGACTTGACTTTATACTAGAGAAATTTCCTCTGTCTTTGTCAATTGGTTGACCTCTCACCACTAATGCATATTTTTTCGATCCTTCCATGTTTTTCCTTCTCATTTATTCTAACAATAGAGATGAAACCACGTCTTCTAGTGCTAATGTGGTTGAATTACTCTCTGTTATCCACATTTTGTGGATAACTAAAGAGGTTATTTCTCAAGGCCCTCTGGTTGCAGATATGGAGTATCGAGAGACTACATGACCAACAATATCATTTGCATAGATGGAAAACCCACTCACCACCACATCAGTTGGCTTCCAGAAGGAAATGTACCTTGCTCCATGAGGTATACGTCAGTATTATGGTGAGCATCATTTCAATATTTAAGTCATTTGCTTATGTTGTATCTTAGATTTCTCTAGTTTTCATGATATATACTTGGACATTATGCATTTTTCCCTACTTCACCTTGGTGGTTGATATTGTTCCCTAGCAAGTGGTCTTCCTTGGGAAAGTGTTTTCTACTAGGAACTCCCTTGATGAGCCATTGTACTGTTCCTGACCATACTTACCACTTTACATCATTATCCCCCTCCATTTCCTTATCTCTTTGGATTCTAGGGTATATTGACCCAACAAGGGGTTGTCCCTCATTCTATGGAATGAAGGGACTGAAGGCCCAGACGGTTTGATGTTGGGTAAGAGATAAAATCTGTGTTTAAACCTTCTAGATGCTTTTCCCAGGAATCATCCAAGAAAGTAATGAAACACTTATCGTTAGTTGAAGGAAAACATGTCTCATCATGAGCCGAACTATCACATCCATGAATATATAGTGGTATAAAATTGTCATCATATGGTTACCAAACCAAAGGAATGGCTCTCAGTTGCTTGGCTGAGAGAAAGGGGGTCTCATCACGAGCCAACCTTCTCATTTGAACTAGGTGTTTGTGGTTGACATTTCCATCATCCAGTCACCACACCAGGGAAGTGACCTTCAACCTCTCCTTATGCTATATTGAAAGAAAAATAAAGAAATAGAGATAAAATCCAATTGATGGGCTTGGAAAAAGTGCATTGTGTACGAAGGTACCACACACCCTCTACAAAGGCACCCATGAATGAGACACAGTGACCCATTTTATGTCATGAGTCATATTCCCATTGAGTCTTGACCCCAACCACTTCATCCAATTTACATGGCTTAGAGAGGGATCTCTTGGAATCTCTCCTTGACCTAGGGAAAGATATACCCACTAGGACACCTTGCCAACCCTCCCATATTCAAGATTGACAAGTCGCATAGTGTCTTTGAGAAATTAATTGTTTGACATAGTGATATTTGATGTGCTTTCTTAGATGGATTATTTATTAATTGGATTCACTTATCATAATATTATTACTTGATATCCTTGGAGGGCATGCTCATTTGTCTTTGGAGGACCTAATTGGTGGACATTTTTGGGAGAACAAGCCTAGCTTGGGCTTCCATGGGGCTACAAGCCCACAGGTTGGATGCCAGGGGACCACATGCTGGAAGAGAGAGATTAGACTTGGAAGGCCTTGATGATGACTTGGACGACATATCCCATCCCTCACTTGCCAAATGATTTTCCCAGGAGGGGAAAAACGTCTTATTTTTTATCTTGATGTCATGCTTGGGGGGCTAGGGCATGGTGGTGAGGTGCCACACGTTTGACACATGGATGTTTTGAGAAGAAGAGGGTTTTCACCATGATTAGAGTGCTTATATGCTTGACATGTGGCCTTTAGAGGCCTACTCATGCTTCTAAAACACCAAAGACTTCCTCAAAGTGGCAAAACATACCCTAAAGGCGAGACTTCATTCTAAAATTAGGGTTTTCTTATGTGAAAAAGTGAATTTTAAATGAATTACTTTATAAAAGGGGGAAAGATTAGGGTTGTTGACCGCTAATCTTTTTATTTACCCCTTAATTTGTGGATAAGTCACCTTGGTGACATTTGTATAAATAAGAGATCATAAGATCTCATTTTAAGATAACTCTCCCTCATTGTGAGAGGACTTGGTATGAAATTTTCTCTACACTTGGATCTTTTTATCTCTTATGCACTTGTTTATGGCTATATTGATGAATAGTTGATGGAGGAATTCTAGCACTAGCCTTGGATGATTTTTCTGGCTCTTATGGTGGATTATCTTGGCATTTATCTTGATCTTGGTATGGTCTTTTACTATTATGCTACAATTTTTTCCATTCAAGTATTTTTATGCTAGGTGCTTGGTGGGAAGTATAAGGGCATACACCCCCACCATATTATTCATAATTTTATGCTTCATCTCATTGATTCCACTAGAGTTTGTTAAGAGAATTATAAGGGCATACACCCTCTTAGCTTAAACCATAGCTAGAGAAACTTGCCTTGGGAAGTAAAATGACTTACAAACCCAAGGAGGTAGCTTCTCTATACATTTTTTAATTGAATCCATTAACACAATAGTAAAGGCACTAGTCATACTTTTTTTCATTGGAGATATAAAATCATTGCCTTGTGAAACACAATTTTTGATCTTTTGAAAGGTTTCTTGCTTAAAGTTGATTCACCTCATTGAGAGGAGTCTTCCCCTACTAGGGAGTCCCCTCTCTCCAATTACTTTTATTTCTGTTACAAATCTTAACCTACAACCATTAGGGATGATCTAACCTAGATAAACTACTAACCATAACTCCTAAACTAACCCTATACTAGCTCTTAAATTTTTCCCAGTTACTCTACTAACTAGAGCACACCTTTTGGGCTAGTCTTGGCACTTTTCCATTGTTGATTTTTTTGTTGCATTCCATTGAATGCTACAAGACATAAGGCTGCATTTGTCTGTAGAAAATATATGTTTACAACAACCATCTTCTCTTGCTTCTTAAGTGACATTTTTAATCCTATATTCATTGCTAATCTTGATGTTGATTTACTTAACTAGCTTAGATATTTGTATGCTTATTTAGATGTTTTATTTGCTGATATAAAACTGTCATTTACTTCTGCAAATTAGGGACGAAAAGATTAAATTTCTGATCCAACTAACATATATCATTGCAAATTTTATTTCCTTGTGTCTCAGGAAGGGACAATCATCTAGAGAAGTACTATATCTATGGGGCAACAATTACTTGACTTACAAGGGATTTTTTCGACCTTTAATCCCACTTAGACTTGACCTCTAGGGGTTTCACTTCCTATTATCTCCATCTCCATATCCTTCCCTGTAGGGTCACCAGGATCTCCTCCCTAGAGTGACCTAGTCACCCTTGAAGTGTCGGACCTACATTGAGGTGACATTGGGTGTAGGATTCCCAAGTTGTAGCACTTTATTTGTGTTTGGGTCAAGATTTTTCCAACCTACAAATTACACTATAACACTCCCTATAGCCATGATTAAATTATCCCAAGAGTCTTGTAAAGAACATAATAGGATAATACATTTCTCCTCCTTAGTGATTTTAATATACACATAAGATACTTGTCTTATTATGGTATTAAACGGATTTAAATGCTCATTTACTGAAATGTCCTCACTCATCCTCAGAAGATACAATTTGTTTACCAATGATTTTGACTGGTACAAGCTTCCCAACTTGTCCCACAGTTTCTTGGTCGAATATTCACCCGAGACATTCATCACCACCAAATCTACAAGACATAGTCAAATCATACTCCTTTCCCTTCTCTCGAGTTTATCCCATTCTTCCTTTGGAATACATGCCATATTGGTACTCTAACAAATTGTATCCATTGTTCTCGATCTATAATGAGATATTCAATTTCAAGTTTTCAAATCTCAAAAATTTTCCATTGAATTTTTCAATCTCTGTTCTTGAGCTACTCGCCATTCTTTAAGCATGATCTTCAAAGATTTATGACTTATGACTCTTACTCAACCTATGGCTTATATCATATTCAAGTTTGTTAAACCAAGCTATGATACCACATGTTTGGAAATTGGAACACTTCCACACTAAACCTAGAAGAAGAGAGGATCAAAGTTTTAGGCTATAAAAGAAATGCCAAAGAAAACATTCAGTACATAGAGATTTTACCCTGAAAACCCAAACTAGAAAACCAACATTCCTTGAGTGTATTTCTCTCTTGTTGTCTTATTCATTCAAAATAAAAGGTTACATGCCTAGCCTTGGTCCACACCTAAGATACAATTGACATCATACCTTCTTTCTTTACACAAGAACAACCATGTAGCCAATTCGGCTTACATATACATGACTAGCAACCTCTAAAACATTTGATCTAAAAATTAGATTTTATAGAATTACAACACATCTTATTTATAGGATTTAGAGTAGGAAAAACCCTAAATAAAGGCACCCAAAAATGGTTATATATCCACGTAGATCATAGCCTACAAATCTCTTGAATCTCAGGATTCTCTTACAGTTGACTACCAAGTCGATTTACTAGTCGACTACATGTCATCCTTCATTCAGTCTTCAATCGGTTTCCACACGAACTCCTGTTGAACTCTTGTTTATCGTCTCTTTGACTTATTTTTGAGCATATCAACTTCAAATTTACCCAGTTAAACACTTCAACCTTCGAATTTATTTGCTAGTCGATCCACCTCGACTAGAATTTCACTGCAAAGAATATAACAAGCCAATAGGGGGGTCAACAAGTTAAGATTTTTGG
Organism: Picea engelmannii; assembly: GCA_009831015.1. Lineage (NCBI taxonomy): Eukaryota > Viridiplantae > Streptophyta > Pinopsida > Pinales > Pinaceae > Picea > Picea engelmannii. The sequence continues at coordinate 501,036 of ML785855.1, forward strand.
CACCAGGGATTGTGTCCTTTTCAATGAATCCTATAAGACTATTGTAATATTCTTATACAACAAGTATTAATCTATGAATTCACTACTTATTCACAACACATCCTTTTTTCTTTCTCATTTTATAGTTTTAAACTTCTTTAAATTTTCATCTCTATTCTTATTTAATCTGCAATTTATTGTCATATTTATATGTGTTGAAAACATTAGTTTGGTATGAACACTACTATTGTTCATCAGAGACTGATTGCAAGTTATTTTTTGAGTGTTTTACTGCTAATTCATTGTTATTCTCATCTCATGCAATATTTTATTTTGTTGGATCCATTTCTCTAGATGCTCAATGTTATCACTGAAATTTCGTCTGCACATGGCGACAAGAACTCCACATCATCTGCACACAGCGACAAGAACTCTACATCATCAAAACANCAATGAAGTCATTCATGGCACTGTTCACAGCATTCCAGAAGGGTCAAAAACTATACAAAAATTGAAAGACACTTCACATCAGTAAGGTGTGCGCGTATGCGCGGGATAAGAACGTGTTGTGCGCGCTTAAGCGCCCGATGCGCGACTGTCCACATAAAAAGCCGCGCATCTGCTAATACGACACATTAAATGCTTAAGTCGGCCTCCCTACCGCCAATAGACCTTCGACCGAGATGATTTGACATCCAGATCAGGGTCGGTCCTGACAATCCCTAGCTAAATGGTCTGGCTACATGCAATTGTAATAGATTATTTGTCCTCGGCCTCGGCCCATACCTCCTCCTCATCCTCGTCCTTTGTAGCCACTGCGAGGAGTGAAATTTCCTCTCCCCGGAGAGTTGTACTGTGTAGTGTTTCCCTCTTGTTGTACATCACCTTGAATCTTATATATGTCTCTCGACTTTTCATGCATGAGATCATAAGATCTACAATCCCGATCATCATGCCCCACTAATTTACAAAATGTACAATACAAGTTTGTGGGTGTCTAGACATACTTCTACATGTAGTAGCACTCACCTGGGCGATGCCTATTTCTACATACCTCGCACCAGGGTAGGTGAACTTGCTTTAAGAGGCTTGGTGCCCTTGATGCCAAGTAATCATGAAATAAGGGACAATGTTCCTTATCATGGCCTTCTGATCTACATCTTACACACCAGATATCGTCCATTTTGTCTTTTCCCTTATCTTTCTTCATATCCTCGACTTGTAAAGACAAACTAGTTAGTTGGCTCATGATCTGGCTAATGCCTGAGCTAGATTCTCCCATTGGTGTTGATTCAAGCTTCATGGAGATCTCCAAAGCTTCTGCCTAAGATGCAATCTTCTATTGCATCAAAGGGATTCTTATGTGTGGTAACAACACAGCGATGAACCACTCTTTGTTCTGTTCATCAAGGATCTGGAAAGTTAATCGACCTATCAAGGTCTTGAATCTCTAGTCGAACTCCCAAAAAGGTTCTGCTACCTTTTGTTTAATCTCTTTTAGTTCTATAATACATTGTGATTCCAACTTAGGTTTCTTAAACTCTACAATCAACGCATTCTTGATCTCATTCAGGGGCTTAGACTGTGCTAGTCCTTGGACCAGTTTCATGTACCAGCTCAGTGCGTAGTCCCTTAGCATAGTGTTGAATTGGGTTCTCTTGATGGCTTCATCGGTGATACTTTTAATATTCCATACGACCTCTCACAGAAACCAATGTTGATTTGGATCTTCAGATCCATCTCCTCTAAATATAGGGAGTCTCATTTCATTTTCCATAAAGCTGACTAGGGTTCTTCTCTGAGTAGATGTTGGGCTATTGGTAATAGTAATTTTAAGACTCTAGTGGTTCTGACTATTCTGACTGCTAAGTGTTGTTGGGACAACAGGAGGATTAACGTTACTTACCTCAGTATTCCATGTAGTTCTTAAGGTTTCTAGCTCGCTTTGGCACAATTCTTCAACTTCCCCTTCCTCTGTTCTGGTGGGCTCTAGATTCTCTTCATCGATTAGATATATCTCTTCTCCACTATAGAAACCTTCTTCTTCATAGTTTTGCTTAAACAAATTCTCAAGGTGAGCTCCTCATAATACTTTCCCACTACGTGTATGCCCTGCTTCTGTGTCACTGTCACTGTCCAAGATCTTGAACATTAGCCTTTTCAGGTCCGATAAATCTACTATGTCTTCAAGATGTGGTTTTCATGCAAGAGAATATTGATTCTTAGCTTCAAGAAGTGCAAAAATTTTCCTCTGGGTCCCTTGAAAAAGTATCTCTTGGCTTGACTATATGATTTTTTTTTGTCAATAGAAAACTCAGTGATATACCCTCCGATGGTACTATCAAACCAGTGATCTACTACTCTGGATACAACGTTTTTGACTCTCTTGACCTTCTGTATCAATGCTAGTGTCCAAACCACATGGGGTCTAGATCTGATTTCAAACTATGTGTCAGCTAACGTATCCAACCACTCATGTAACTCCTAATGGATTCCTCCAAAGAAGATCTCGTGAATGTTGGTGAAGATGTATCTTTGTAGCCAACTTCAGTGCTTATTTTAGGGTTCTTGTTCTAAGATTCAATGAAATCCTTCTCTTGATCCTCTACCCACTTCTGAATCTCTATCTTCGATGGGAACCACCTTGACATTCCCTTAAAAATATTATGTTCCCAACAATGGAACCATTTGTTGGCACAGGGGCAGACCCAGGGTTTAGCTCCAAGAGTGCACTAACAAGCCCTATCTACTGGCCCTTTCGGCAGCACCTGCAAATCAGATGTAGTCTCACCTGAAGCAGCTATGAGGGGGTTTCATGACAGAGATGTCTACAACCAAAGAAATATTAAGTGGTTCTTATTGCAACAACAACATAACATGCATCTATCATTAAACTAGCTAGATTTATTATTCATAGCTATAGATCTGATCCAATACAATAATGAAGATAACAATATAACAACATTAGAGCTCAAGGCATCAATCACACACATAACAACATATGTACATGGTTCACCCTCTCTCTAGGGCTACGTCCACAAAACTGTTCTTATGATATATTAAGGTAAAGCTTACAGTTCTGATCTGCGCTCTTGGCCAATAGATCCTCTCTCTCTGTCTCTCTTCCCTCCTATGCACCAGCTGCAGGACTTGATCTTTGCACTCAACTGAAGATCTTACAATACCGGAAGTCTCTCTCTCTCAGCACTTCTCCCACCCTTAATAGAATATTCTCCCAATGAACAATAATCAACAACAAGTATCAACCATGGTACCGACCCGACCTAGGTCCTCTCAACCTCTATTTATACATTATACTCCCTCATCGACAGCCTTAGTTCAAAACCTAGGTGTCAAAACCCTAATTACCCAAACCCTAGATGTCTACAACCCTAGGTCAACTTGACCCATTCTTTCCAGGCTTCGCCAACCTGTTTTTCCTTCTCCATCTCGCAGTGCTCCAAGGCATCTAATGCTGGATTTTTCCACTTCCTGAGTAATCCTCGATCTATCCTCCTTGCTAATATGTCATCCTCGATCTCCTCATCCAACGACTTTCTTTTCTACACTTCGCTCCATCTTTTCTGTTCTTTTTCTCGCTTCGACCCAATGACAGTCACTGTGTCTCCCACAAAGCTCGTTTTTTCCCTTTTCTTCCTCATTCTTCACTTCCTTTCATAAATCAACGCAAACAGTCCCTCCCAATACCAATTTTCAGACCCCCCCCCCTCCATTAAAGATAAAAAAGCATGGGGGGGGTGGGGGGGGTCCAGAATTTTTTATGTCCGTGGATTTATTTACCTTTGGATAAGTGCATAAGGTGTGATTTTTGTTCTATTTTATTAGTTTTGTTTTATTATATTATATGTGTTTTTAAATTAATTTAAATTAATGGAACACTAACCTAATTACTAAATTAAATAATTAAATTAATTATTAGCTAATTAATTAATTAATAATTAATCAATGGCTAACAAAACCAACTTAGCTTATTGGTCTAATTACACTAACTTTATTAACCTATTTACTAACTATCAACCTTATTAATTTATTGTTCTTTTTGTTTATCCTAAGTTTGATTTATGCATGGATGGGTGTTGGCATAATGGAGGATGATGTCATGAGGCAGGGGTGGTATGGTATTTACGGTCTGGCAGTAAGATGGAAGGGTGGTAAGGAACGAAGGAGGTCTAGAGCAGAGGAGGTCTGATGTAATGGGTTGATGACACATTGGGATAGGGGCCGCCAAGAAAATCGCCTCATTCCGAACACCCCCCCACCGTTAAAGACAAAACGGTCGAGGGGGTATGGAATCACTTCTAGACCGTCCATTTGCATGCTATCAGGATGACTGTAGATCTGTGTGAACTTGTTAATTACCATTCCAGTCGCCCCCCCCCAAAAAAAAAACCATTAAAAGAGGAATGATCGAGGGGGTCTGGAATCCACTGTTAGTCATTGATCTATGTAGTGCTAGATCGATCGTCGATCTAAGCGGGTTCTTTATTCTCCAAGCGTGAATGAAACAAAAACTTAGGTTTAGTGCTTTTTGTGGGTTTTGTGTGCTACTTCCCTTGCTTTTGTCACCATGGGGTTAGGAAACACCATCAATGTCAAAAATCATGAATTTTCTTTTCTTTTCCTTTCCTTGAAAATAATTTGCAGAAATGAAATATTATTTCCAAGTCAAAATACCTCCAGAGTGAAAGTTTTCCAACCACTAGATGATCCTATGAATTATAGATTTATAACATGGGTAACCCAAATGGAACATTATTTCTCTTTATACGACATTACATATGACTTGGACAAACTCCAGTATGGTTCTCTCCATCTAGATCAAGAACGTTGGCAATGGTGGCAATGGAGAAAAACTTCTCGTCAAGGGTATATTGCTTGGACACAATTTGTGGCAGAGATTTATGAATTCTTTGACACTAACACCAACCATTTGGGTCATTTGACAAAGTTGAAACAATCAGGAACAATGGAAGACTTTATAGTTTCTTTTGAGCACCTGGATTTTTGGATAGAGGACATGTTTGATGCCTTTTTCCAAGAGTGTTTTATCAGTGGCCTCAAGGATGAGATTCAGGCCCATGTCCTCATGGAATGGCCTAAAATTTGGGTGGAGGCTACTAAAAGAGATAAATAAGCACAACAAGTTGTATCTTCTCAAAACTGGAAACCCTTCTTTATCCCTCGCACTAAACCCATAAATCCCACTACTCCCTCTGCTCCACTAAAGATCCAAAAATTGACCAGGGCTAAAATGGTTGAACACCAACTCAAAGGAATTTGTTATAATTGTGACTAAAAATACTTCACGGGCCACAAGTGTAAGGAAAAAAGGATTTTTATGTCCATCTTGGAGGATATTTTGGAAGAGGATGTTGAAACTCCCCTTATGTCTGAGTCACCTGAAACCACTGACATAACACCTCCCTCAGACCCCCCCCCCCCTGAAGTAGAATTGGTCATTTCCCTCAATGTTCTCACAGTCTTCTCTACTCCCCAAACCCTCAAGCTAATCAGTTACATCAGGCATAGGAATTTCATCATTCTAGTTGATAGTGGAAGCACCCATAATTTTATTCATCACCGCATTGCCCAAGAAACTCATTGCTACATCCATGCCATCAATAATTTCCAAATCATGATTGCCAATGGTGGTTCCATGAAATGTGGAGGGCATTGTGAAAATGTGTGTCTCCAAATTGGTGACTACCACCTGAAATCCCATATGTTTGCTATCGACATGGGCGATTGTGACATTATGTTGGGTGTATACTAGCTAAGGACTTTGGGTCCCACTCTCATGGATTTTAAGGAACTAACCATGCAATTCGACTAGGAGGTCCACCAATATATGTTCCAAGGCATCACCATCGATTCACCTGAGATCATTAGTTCCCATCGCATGGAAAAGATGCTCAAAAAAGGTCATTATGGGGTTATTTTCCAACTCCATGCCATGCAAGCAATAGAGACACCCTCGATGTCGCAAGACCTCCAATCCATCCTTTCTAAACATCAAGTGGTATTTTCCACCCCCCAAGGACTCCTTCCTTCCCATGGTGTTCATGACCATTCCATTCCCCTTGTACCAAGTGTTGTCGCAAGAGTTGACTCTAGGTTGTAATAGAGCCAAGCCTTAACACATTTTTAAAAGAAAAAAATATTTTTTGTTCGGAGCTTGACTTGGGTTACAGTAAGCCAATCACTAAAAATTGATTTAGAGTGTACTTCTGACCTGATGCACTCAGAGAGAGTTCTCTCAATGGCTAAGGGCTCTTTACTCAGGAATATTTAGTAATCATAGTAAGAAGGCCAGATTTCTTATCAGAGAAGATTTTTAATAAGTTTGGGGGTTGCACAGATTTGAAAAGACCTATTGGGCGATGGAGTCAAGTGAAAACCAAAGAAAAGAGATAATAGAAGTGATCATATTACTTGCATAAAATGAGGCAAAGAAAGTCTATCTTTCAGCAATTGATAATCATAATATAGTAGAAGAAAAAGAAAAGGAAAAGACCATCACAGTGAAAACATATATCAAGGATGAATTTTCACTACAACTTTAGAGGAAAAAGACTGAAGGCTAATAAATAGATGCAAAGCACTTATCTTGACTGAATTCTGACTAGTCATCATCGAAACACAACATCTATCCACTGTGTGTAAGGAGCATGTAAAATGAATTCCAAACAAATTTTAACTCAGTCAATAAAGGAATAGATAGAAAATATGACAATGACAAAAAGAGAACATACTGAAACAATCGACCATGATGAATCTCACAATATCAAGTGAACATGTCTCTTCTATATTACTCCATTCCGAGTTTTCAAAATAACTCTGCGTTCAAAAGGAGCTCTCTCCAAAAGGGGTTTCTCC
>ML785855.1:507921-545003 GCA_009831015.1 Picea engelmannii
CCCCCCCCCCCCCCCCCCATTTTTTTATTACAATGGATGAACCTTTATATAAATTCCCTCTATCAAGGAGGTTGAATCCATGTCATAGGATACCTAATATAAAATGAACTAACTTCAACCATCTTTAACTAATCATAACAGTAATCCGAACTAATTTAAAAGCACAAACAAAATCCTAATTTCCATCGAACTGTCTATAACAGTGTATGCATTTGATTCGCTTCCATGAGCAAAGATCTCTGAAGTTGTCAGGAGTTCATAATGAATAACCAGATCAACATTAGGAATATCAAGACCACAAGAAACTACATTAGTATCAATCAACACGTTAAAATGTCCCTCGCAAAAGCCAACAAGAGTCTTCTTCTCACTGATTCTATGAAATATCACCATGCAAAGGTTCACAAGAGAGGACCTGACCTAGTGCCACTGATAGACTGTCTGTATCTCTCTTTGTTTGAATGAAAATGATACATTTTCCCCCTTTATCATATTCAGTTATCAATGGGTTGACAATGGAACGTTTCCCATAGGTGGATGCGAGAAAGTGATATTCCGTCTGCCAACTTCTAAGATGATTCACCAACAAGATCAATAACAATAGGATTATTTAATTATTTCCTCGAAATCCTCTCACCCAGACAAGCATTGTAGTAGAGAAAGAATACTCTGGTGTTTTTTTGGCAACCTCTCCATAATCACCTCAACGTCTTCATTGAAGCTCACATTTAGTATCTGGTCATCCTCATCCAAAACAATAAACTATACTTCTGACAAGAATAGTTCACCTCGGTTGATTAGATCAATAATGCGACCAGGTGTTATGAAAACAATATCTAAACCCTTTCTAAGAACATTGATTTGGTTCATTATAGGTAAACCCCCATAACAACAAAGAGTATCTAGGCTTGGAGCATATTCTCGAAATTCTTTGTCAACTTGTTTTGCAAGTTCTTGTGTTGGAGCCAAAACAAGTGCCAAGGGATATGACCCGCACCCATTTTTACGGTTGTGTTGAAAGATTTTGTCCAGGATTGGGATTCCAAAGGCGAGAGTGCTTTCAGTTCCATTACAGGCTTTGTGATTTGATGCCAGCCAAAGTCCGTGTGTGAATACGACTAACATAATCTTCTAATTAACAAATGGAACCCTACCTATCGGCACGATGATGAACCATGATTTTGTCTTTCAAGCTTTCGGAGTAAAAGAGGAGAAGCTCATTCTTCTACCGGTTAAATTTCTGAAAACAGAACTAGGTATGGAACTTTTCCAATCGACGTTTTACACCTAAGACGAAACCTCAATCCCTCTACGTTTGTGTGTAAGTTGGAACCCTGATTTCGAGTTTCAGGAAAGGAGAAGTAGTCAATCCAAACTCTAAGTCGATCAAATTTCTGAAATAGAGCTCGGCATAAACTTTGTGTGGGTCCTCTTCGTGGAATCTCTTGCATGTGGACGTGAGGATTAGATTGTACCTATATGTCCTTTACAGGAAATGATGCATATTGCATGCAAGCCATTATGTTTTCTTTGCTACATTCCTGTGTTTGTAATTGTTTGTCTACTGTCGTTTGGCACAAGGTTGCCCCATTCAACCGTCACCCAATAAAATGAGAAATCTCTTTAATCCACCCTTTACCCAGCTTTTAACTTCATTTAAGCGATAAGGTGGCTGCACAAAGGTTTGGATTTGCTGACAACAAATATTACCTCTTTCCATTGTAATATCCAAAAGCGGGTCATGACATCGGCTGTAATTATGGTATAAGTATTGCCCATGTGAGGGGGTGCATTAACATAATACCATGGCATTACTAATATGAATGGTAATGAAATCATCTCTCAATTTTTTCCTTGTATAACCTTTCCAAACACAACATGTTGACCATCCAACCAGCTGCTTTCAGAGATGTGATGAAAAATTGAGATCCGTTAGAATCAGGCCCTGAATTTGCCACGGAAACCACAACTGCATTGGAATGCTTCAGCTTGAAACTTTCATTAGGAAAATTTCCTTCATAGATTGACTCACTACCCCTGCCATCTCCAAATACTACATCTCTAGCTTGAATCATGAAACCATGTATGATATGATGGAAAGGAGTTTTTTTATAATGCAAATATTTTGCAGTTGTTCCTTTACCTTTATCCCTTGTGCAAAGAGCTCGAAAGTTTTCCACTAATTTGGGTACGACCTTGCCATAAAAACCAATAAAAATCCGACCAACATGGTGTCCACTGAAATACTCCCATGCAACAAGGATAATAATAAACTAATATGGAATACATGTGTCTCCATCCGATCATGCTGCATGAGATGGAAGAGCAACTTCTTTCCAAGACTTTGGAATCGAATATATAAAGCTACTAGGTTTGTTTCTTTTATATTAGGAAAAAAGTTCTTGATATAAAGGACCTATGCTAGATAATATATATAGTCAAATACCATGATATCGTATAAGAATGAAAACAAAATCCACACCTCTTACATGAGAAGGAATACCAAGTGCATAATTAGGAAATTGGCCACCTCACATTTCTCGGATCTCATCTTCTGATAGCTTGTTTGATAAAATCTCCATTTATGAAATATTTTCTTCAATGAAATTACTTAGGTTTGGTACTTGTAATTGTGCTTTGCATTCTATACTGCTTACTTTCAAAATTTCACATACGTTTGGAGGCTTAATCAATTCAGCATCATCGTTATTTGAGGAACGTCGATATTTCCAACACAAAAAACCAGCGTGCATACAAAATCTATTAATGTCTCGACAACCATTTGAAACTTTGCTTAATTCAAAAAACAGGGACATCATCATGTTGAACTTTTGAAAAAGAGATTTTTCGATTTGGAGCATAAGAGAATTCAAAATTTCTTGCAACTGTCACAACACTTCTTGGCTCTACCATTGAAGCAGTGTAGTAACTGAATGAAACTTCAAAATCTAGATTATTCAAAGCACTAACTCACCCTTCATACCTTGAACCAGTGAGAGACCCCAGAACACTAACTTTCCTCCCAAAAGGCCCTACAAGGCCTTCAGCAATCTGATGCATGTTAGAGATAATTTGGAAATAAATTTGATGTGATCCTCAAACAAATTTGGGATGAAGACACTGAGTAGAGAAATTTCCAAAATTTGCTACAACACCAGGAATCCTTCCTCCCAATATCCGTCTGTATCTTCACACCTTTTCCCAAAAAAATGAAATTGAGAAAATGGTCCAGGAACTCCTTAACGTAGGCATTATCCTCCCTAGTACAAGCCCCTATTCTTCTCCTATGGTCATGGTCCTGATGAAAGAAGGTTCGTGGAAAATGTCTCTTGACTTTCATGCCCTCAACAAAATTACCATTAAAGACGAATTTCCCATTCCTGTCATTGATGACCTCTTGGATGAATTGTGTGGCGCCCAGTTCTTTACTAAACTTGATCTTAGTTCTGGCTACCACCAGATATGTATGAAAGAGGTAGACATTCCCAACACTACATTTAGAACTCATGAGAGCCACTATGAGTTTTTGGTCATGCCCTTTGGCTTGTGTAATTCCCCCTCCACCTTCCAAAGCCTCTGAATCATGTCTTCTGTCCTTTTCTCTGTCATTTTGTCTTAGTTTTCTTTGATGATATCCTCATCTATAGAAAAACCTAGACATACCATCTTTCCCATGTGGATCGAGTTCTCCATCTACTCTCTCAGCACCAACTTTTTTCTGAAATAGTCTAAATGTGTTTTTGGTGCCTCATAAGTCAAGTACTTAGGTCATCTGATTGGCAAGGATAGCATCAGGGTGGATCCTAAAAATATTGAAGCTATACAAGACTGGCCTCACCCAAAGACTCTCAAAATCTTGTGTGGATTTATGGGCTTAACAGGTTATTATCGCAAGTTTGTTAAGAATTATGGAAAGATTGCAACACCTCTCACTGCACTCCTCAAAACAAACTCTTTCACTTGGACTCCAACAACTACTCAAGCTTTTCAAACCTTGAAGATGGCCATGTGCACCACTCCAATCCTAGCCCTTCCTGATTTCACAAAGACCTTTGTCTTGGAATGTGATTCTTCAGGGAAAGGAATTGGTGTTGTCCTTATGCAAGAGGGTCGGCCTTTGGCCTTTACTAGCAAGCAACTGTATAAAATAAATCTGGGAAAATCAATCTATGAAAAGGAAATCTTGGCTATTATGCATGTCATTGATATGTGGCACCCTTATCTATTGGGGCAATGCTTCGAAATCAAGATAGACCATCAAAGCCTCAAGTATTTTCTAGAAAAATGCATTTTCTCCCCATAGCAACAAAAGTGGGTGACCAAGCTCTTTGGATATGATTATGAGATCATTTACAAGAAAGAAAAAGACAATGTGACTGCAGATGCACTTTCCTGAAAATATGAAGATGAAGGATCCCTTTTTCCTCTTTCCTCCATTGTACCAGATTGGCTCCAAGTCGTTCGCCAGGAATGGCTCCAAGATCCCAAAAGTTCACAGCTGATCCAACAATTACAGTCCAATGCTCCAAATTCCCCAGGGTTTTCTTGGATCCACGATGAGCTTCAATACAAAGGCCATTTGTGTTTAAGTAAACAATCAAAAATTAAATCCACAGTACTTTATGAGCTTCATGCTACACCCACAGCTGGGCACTTTGGGTATACCAAAACCTCTAACAGGGTCAAACGCTCTTTTTTATGGGATGGAATGAAACAAGACATTCATAATTTTGTCACTGAATGTGATGTGTTTCAATGCAAAAAGGGAGAAACAATAAAATATTTGAGAAAACTACAACCGCTTCCGATTCCACCTGCTATTTGGAAGGATATCTCTATGGATTTTATTACAGGCTTACCCAAATCAGGAAATAAATCAGTCATCATGGTGGTTTTTGATTGCCTTTCCAAGTATGCTCATTTTTGTGCTTTTCCACACCCATTTAGAACATCGACGGTGGATCAAATTTTCATGTATCGGGTCTTCAAGATTCATGGCATGCTGCATTCTATTGTTTTTTTATCGCGTCCCAACTTTCACCAGCAATTTTTGACAAGAAATGTTCAAGCTACAAGGAACCCAATTGCATCTCAGTAAAACTTATCATCCCCAAACTGATGGTCAAACAAAAGTTGTCAACAAGTGTATGGAAACATATTTGAGGTGTTTTTCCTCATAAAATCAAAATCAATGGGCTCAATGGTTACCCCTAGCTGAATGGTGGTACAACACTTCATACTATACAACTACATGCATGACTCCTTTTGAAGTGGTATATGGACAAAATCCACCTTCAGTTCTCTCATACTTACCTAATGTCTCTAAGGTCCAGGTTATTGATCAAACGCTTACAGTTCGAGAGGCTATTCTTCATACTCTCAAAGATAATTTGGTCATGGCATAGAATCACATGAAGTAATAAGAAGATCAAGGTCACTCTGAATGTCAATTTGCAGAAGGGGATTAGGTGTTTCTTCGACTGCAACCTTACAAGAAAAATTCCCTCAAGGCTGAGCAATGTTAGAAGCTAGCGCCCAAATTTTATGGTCCTTATACCGTTCTCAAGCATGTGGGATAGGTGGCCTATCATCTAGATTTTCCCAGTCATTATAAGTTACATATTTTTTTTCATATTTCATTCTTAAAGAAGATGATTGGAACTAAGTGCCAAATTCAAACCAACCTTCCTGAGTTAGCCGAAGAAGGATCCATTTGGCTACAACCACAAGCAGTTTTGGACCAGCATGAGCATTTCTTGCGTTAGAGAACCATCAAGGAAGTGTTATTCTAGTGGAAATATACAACTCCAACAGATTCCACTTGGGAACCAACTACCATTCTGCAACAATTTCCACATCTCAAACCTTGAGGACAAGGTTGTTTTTAAGGGGGCAGACATGTTAGGGTCCTAACCTGTACATAGGTAAAACAATGTATTTGGATGTAATAAAGGTCTATATTAATAAGGCATTTCAATAAAATAGAATAAGTCGAATGTAAGAAGACCTAATATAAGCTTCCATTTCTAGAATGATCTTCCTCTAGATGCATCTTTTGATAGAAATATTTAGTATAAATAGGAGTCGAGGGTATGAGAACCCTAGCTTGGGTATTATTGTAATAAAGCTCTATTGGACTGGAGGTTTCCCCCTCGAAGAGGCCCGTGAACATTTCTCTCAGAATCAAAGTGTTATTTTTGTTGTTATTTATATATCATTTCAGTGTTAGTGTAGTGATTGTTTTGGTTATATTGTTGTTATTCTGCCATTTCTAGGATTTTATTTCTGTTCTGCATACTTTTTATATCTGGTATATTACAACATCTCATGGTTTTTTATCTTTAATGAAGGAAAATTAGGGAAGTATTAATCTAAAATTGGCTACTCATATTCCTTTTCCATGTTTTAAACTAATAAATAATGTCACCAACCCAACAACTGATCAAAAATGTAGTGGCATTCATACATTTACATGTTGATATCTGATCTAGTGGTTATTCATGATCCTTTTAATGAATAATTCTTATGACCTCTATACTGTGATATCCCCTCCTTGTCTCATCATATTGTATTGTTTGAATCTTTGGGATTAATAATTATTTATGATGGAAAAAATAAATCAACATTTGGGTGAAAAATATGAAATGTAATTTTTGTTATTGAAAAATTCATGATTTTCGAATATGCAAAGGACTTGTTTATGTCAAGAAATATTCAATGCTTATGGGTTTTTCAAATGTTTTATATGAGTGAATTTGAAAATATGTTTTGATTGAGCATCCCCATTAACCCATTTTTCTAGATTCCTAGAATATTTTTTTGTTGCATGAAATTAAAATAAAATTGTATGTGACAATTAGATCAATGGATTATGTTGTGGATTTTTTCACTAGATTATCAATTCACGTAATCTTTCTCATTCTTCATTTCATATATTTACCCTGGGAATTTTTTGATTGGGCTTGATTTCGAATGGTCAATATTTCTTTCCTAGTTATTTCCCTTGATTTACTTTCCAAGGATTCACTAAGAATGCATACACTAATAATGCTCATGATCTATATTATGTTGTTGGCCTATCTTTCACGATTAATTCTTCTAGTAATGACTAATAGAGTATGTTTTTTATTTTTCTCTTAGTTTAGTGTAGTTGTTTTCTTTATTAAAAACCATATGTACATAATTTTAATTTCCTCCTTTGATTAATTTTTAAAACCATGAAAGTGGGTTCATATGCTTATACCATCAGAGGTGAATTCTTAAATTAATCCAATTCTTTTGGGAATTTCAATAATCTGATTTTTTTTTTATCACAAGAAAATATAAAATATATTAGAATAGAAGCTTGAGTAGATATTGATTTTCTTGATCACTGCTCATCATTGGAAGATGTGGTGAATACCTGCACAAAACATCTATCTAGTTAAAGAACATACGTATCTTGCAAAGGTGAGAAGAAGAGAGGAAATTGGAGACAAAGAATGAGAAAATTGTATTAAACAAATGAAAGAATGATAAAATACACATGATATAATTTGCATGGCTCAAATAATGCACAATAGAGGAAAATATAATGTGCCATAGCGGTGGTCTAGAGAGATCTGGACACACACAAGAAGTTACTGAAGTTAATTGCCACCTAGTCCTAGTCAACTAGTCATGCAGTCCTCAGTTAACTGGACAGACCAGAGTGAAATGAGGAGGAGATCAAGAATGCACGATGAATGTGTCTTTATGGTGATGATACCATGTTAAGTGTGTATTCATGGTGATGATATTGAGGTTACTTGGTGATAAAACCAAAGTTACCCTGAATGACTCCACTTCGTTAGCCAAGTGAAGAGAATATTATCCTAAAATGTAGGAGAGGTTCTTAGAAAATAGGAGACCCTAAATAATGACTAATAAACATAGGAAAATAAGGAAAAATATCCTAGGTGTGTGTAATATCTCCAACACCCCCCCTGAACACTGCTATGGGGTAATGAATAATGGGTCTTGACAACAAGGGATATGTTAGGTACCCAAAACAAATGCAACTAATGAACACTGAAATAAAGCGAGGAAAGAGGTAAAACCTCATGGGAAAAAAATCCCCTCAAGGTAAAACGCATAAAAAGAAGAAAATATAGTTGCTAAGAAATTGTTTCCTTCATTGCAAGATGATCACACAAAGAGTGAAACTTATACTCAATGAAATTCTTGGTGAAGATGTCAATTGGTCTGATGCCCAACTCTATAAGGAAATTCTATAGTCACAATGCCTGGATGGTAATGTTAACTACTCCTCTATACTTGACCTCAGTTGAATCTAGAGAAATAACATATTGATTCTTGATCGACCAACATATGGGCCCTGAAACAAAAGTGAGAGTGTATCTAGATGTGGAATTGTGATCAGTGTTGTGGCCTACCAAGTCATAATTTGTGAATCCTATGAGATCCAATGTAGAACCTGATGTATAATGAATCCCATAGTTGATGGTTCCTTGAACGTACCAAAGGATACTCTTTGCAGCCTTCCAGTGTAACTCATGAGGCTCCTACATGTACCTGGAGACTACTCCCACTACATATGATAGGTTTGGTTGGGAGTGGGAGAGATACAAAAAAATCCCCATGATATGTCTGTGTAGAGTGATTTCAACTAGTGGAGTGTCCCCACCATCCTCAAGTATTACCCCAGATAGGAAGGGTGTAGGGGAAGACTTGCAGTCTGTCATGTGGAATCTCTCCATGAGATCCTAAGCATACTTGGATTGAGATATATTGATTCCTAAAGAATCTTGACTAGTCTCAAGACCAAGGAAGAATTGGAGTGGACCCATGTCTGTCATCCAAAACCTGTCATGCATAATTTGCTTCATTGCAAAAATCAATGAATTCGAGCAGCTAGTGATCAAAATATCATCCATATAAAGAAATATAATCAAAAGTGAATCATTAGTCCTAAGGATGTAGACATTTGGATCATATTTTCATCTAAAACAATTATGGGAGAGAGGGTAGGAGTCCATATTGGTGTACCATGGTCTCGGTGCCCGCTTGAGGCCATAGAGAGACTTCTTGAGCCTGCAAACCAAAGATGAATCATGTATGAATCTAAGTGGTTGCTCCATGTAAATATCTTCTGAGAGATATCCATGAATAAATGTGTTCTTCAAATCCATCTAATGGACTTCACATCCTATGGTTGCTGCAATAGAAAGGTACAAATGAATGGAATCCATCTTCGCTACTGAAGATAATGTCTCATCATAGTCTATTCCATGGATATGCTAAAAACATTTGGCAACTAGTCTTTCCTTGTATCTGCTAACCTGTCCACCTATTGCGCTATTGGTTCTATAGACCCATCTTCATCTGACAAGATTCCTTCCTAAAGGACATGGAACCAAATCCCAAGTGTGTTTCTCAAGGAGGGAGTTGTACTCCTCCTGCATGGTTGATTCCCAAAAAGGATTCCCTGCAACCTCTCCATAGGTATGTGGGTCTAAAGACTAAGCCACATAATAGTGCATAGGAAAAATGATCTCAGTAGTTGTGAATACATGAGGAGGTTCCTTGAACTTAGTTCGATACCTCCTGAGATCCGTTGGATCCAAAACAAGATCTCTGACATCCTAAAGAGTGCTTTGTGCCCACTTGGGCCTCTACTCTAGCTTCTAATCTTCTCGTACTGATTGTGCATCTAGATGTTATGAATCCTATGACTCTGTATCAAAACTCAAATATGAAATAGAGTATGAATGTGTAGACTCATCATCTTGAACTAATGGAAGGACAAAAGTATCTGCACATAGCTCTTGTGAAGCATGAAATATACTTTCCTTAAATTTAACATTGTGCTCAATGATGAGCTAGTCCATAGAGAGATCAATAAGTATGCATCCCTTCACACCATTTGGGTGTCCAACAAAGATACGTGTAGTACTCTGTGGATTTACTGATTTCCTCTTTATAAAGGGAATCTGGGCCCATGCACATGAGTCAAAGACACATAAGTGAGTGAATTTTGGTTTGTTACCTCTCTAAGCATTGAAAGGAGTTCGCTCCTTGAGAGATCTATGGCGAGATTTTTCTATATGTAGTTAGGATAGTTAAATGCTTCATCCCAAAGATTTTCAGGAAATGACCTTGTTGTTGACGGGCGAAATCGACCGTCCGTCAACAAAGAGAGTGGAACCGGTCTGGGGTCGTCTAATAACCCAAGCCGTTTCGAATGAACCACCCTGACGGGTTTAGCAGCTCCGTTAGCCGATCTAAGGTCCTAGGAAAACCAAAGAGAAAACTAATCTAAACTAAAACAAATAAAACAAACTAAGCTAACTAAAACTAAATAAAACAAATTAACTGGAAAAAAAAACTAAACTAACTAACAATAACTAAAATGAACTAATACTAACTAATCTAATTAAAACTAACTAATCTACTATTTATATATACAAACTACTAATTACTACTATACTAACTCTACTACTTAGCTATTTAACTACTTATTGCACTTTAACTTATTCACAAATATACAATATCTACAATTGGCAGATTTAAATAAAACCTGTAAAACGCATTTGCTTTCTTCCCTAAGACAACTAGAGATATTTTTTATTTTTATGATTTTATGAACAAGAAATAGAACTTACTAAAATTAAATGATCTAATATACTAACTACACATATATCTAAGTAAATACTAACAAATACACTAAACAAATAAAAAACAAACAGACCTGGAAACGCTCCAGATTTTTCCTGTGTATGATGACTTCGAAGCTGGTCGGAGGAAGAAAACTCACACCAGATAATCCAAAAGCTTCTCGTAAAGGATAGGCTGCACTACTCTTTGAGTTGTTTACAGGACAAACAAGACATAAAAAATCATAACAATTATATGATTTATAATTCTCTGCAATAAGGGAAACCTGTTATGCAAAAACTTATACTTAATAATTCAACTTGTGAAGAAGAGAAATCTGCCATTCACTGGGCTCTTAAAACCTTATGAGCAGTAGTGTCACCACCGAAGTGACCACCATCTTCTCCTGCATGCAACTCAAGCAAGACTTTTTCTGCTTCGTCTTTTTCGAGACAGCGCATCAGTACGCCGTCAAAATTCTGATGAAACAGTATATCATGAACCAGATGAAAAGAGGTGGAATTTAGTCTCAACGCTCTTCTTTTGGTGGGATCAAGGTGATAGGGTGCTGATCCATGTTCAAGACAGAATCTAATATCGTCGTACCAAGGACTTACGAGGTTTTGTGCGCAACAAATCAAAATTTGATCACGTTGTTCTAGGTTTGACGTATCACTATCTTCTTGCTATCCTATTTCTGAATCAACAACCAATTTACACAACCCTTGGCCTCTCACAATCTGAGTTGGGGTGATCTCTAAGTCATACTCCTGCAAGGAGGTGACCCAGTTAGCTCTCTTCTCTCCTAACTCCTTCTGCACTAACAAGTTCCTTACGACGGGGTAGGGGACAATGAATTTCGTCCTTGACTGCAAAAGATAGGACCGGAAGTGCTTAACTACATTGAAAACAACACAGGCTTGCTGATCGACCACTTGGTAGTTAAGTTTAGCACCTTTAAAAGCAGATCTCATGAAGGCGATGGGTACTTCGTTGTTCTCAAAATTCTTCTGAGTTAGGACCGTGGCATAGGAACGGTCAGAGGAAAAAGTATAGAGTGTAAAGTCTTGAGAGAAATCAGGGGTCATGAGAGACAGAGTGTCTATTATGGCCTTCTTTATGGCATTTAAATCTTGATTTTATGTGGGTCCCCAGTGGTACTAGTTGTCTTTCTTAATCAGGTTCTGGAGAGGCCTGACCATTTCGGAGAAACTGGGGACAAATCTTCTCACGAAATTAATCTGGCCTAGGAAAGACTGCATGGATTTTTTGGATGTAGGAGGGGGAAGTTTAGCAATGACTTGAGTCCTCTCGGGGTCAATAATCATCCCATCACTAGACATAATGAATCCTAGTAATTTACCATGTTCTACTGCAAAGATGGACTTTTTTGGGTTCAAGGAGATGCCGTATTTACAACATCGTAGTAGAACTGCTCGTAAGTCAGCTAGATGATCGTCTTTGTTTTTAGAGTAAATGGTCACATCATCTAAGTAAAATACAATGGAGTGATTGATTAAGCCTCAAAAAGCAATGTCCATTGCTCTCTGAAAGGTATCACTAGCATTAATCAATCCAAAGGGCATTTTGCGATAAGCATAAGTGCCCCACGGGGTACGGAAGGTGGTTTTGAGTTGGTCTAGCGGAGACATCAAGACTTGGTTGTATCCAGAGAAACCATCCAATAAAGATAGCCTCTCGAAACCAGATACCTGTTGCAGGATCTGTTCCATGGGTGGGACAGGATAATTGTCTTTGTCAGACGCTCTATTGAGGTTTCGAAAATCGACGCAAAGTTGAATTTCCCCATTTTTCTTCCGAACTAGGACAAGGTTGGATACCCATTGAGTGTGTCTAACAGGAAAAATTATTTTAGCACTTAGGAGTTTATTCAATTCTTTTTGAACGGCCGGTTCTAGTTTAAGGTGCATTTTCCTCAGTTTCTGTTGGAAGGGTAAGGTTTGGGGCTTCATCGGGATGACATGCTGTATGATATTTGGATCGAACGTCTTAAGATCATCGTATGTCCATGAAAATACATCCTTAAATTCTTTAAATAATTTAACAAAAGCATCTTTTTCTTGTCTAGAACATCCCAAGCCTAGATTAATACACAGAGGATTTTCACTAGTTCCTAAATTCACTTTTTCATAAGACAACGAGGAACTATTGGTTTTACAATTGACCGTCTTTTTAAATTTATCTTCAAAATCATAAAACTTTTCTAATCTAACTATGGATTTGGGTATGGAATTTACCATGTCCGATAGAACTTCAGGAGATTTCGGATCAGGTATTACCATAAAATTGTGCAAATTGTCGTTGTGTGTGCATTCATCTATCACTGCGCCTTGAAAGGTTTCTTCCATGTGCAGAAAGATAATGATCTACTAATCATCGTCAAATACTCTCCAGTTTGTGATATTGTCAGGAATAGAGTCGAAACAATAGCTCGACGGAGAATACGTTTGGGGATAAGCCTTCTGCAGGAAGAAGTTTAGAGGCTACATTAGCTAGTAAATCTGCTTCAGCATTATTTAATCTAGGAATGGAATTTATATTGAAAGCAAAAAATTTATTCATCAAATTCCATACCTCGGACTGATAACTTTTGAGATGCAGGGAAAGACAGTGTATAGAATCTCTTACCTGCCTAACCACTATTTCAGAATCGCCAAATACAACTAGGTTTTGAATGTTCATATCCAGATATTTTCTGAGACCTTGCAATAAAGCCTCATATTCTGCAGTGTTGTTAGTACATTCAAATTCTAGTCTACAAGCCATTAATGTCTTGTTACCTGCCGGATCGATAATGATGCAGCCTGCACCAGCTCCTTCTTTAGACTTGGAACCGTCGAAATATAGAGACCAAATTTGGTTTCCATCAGGCACATGGGACTGTTGCATAGAAGTTGATGGTTGCATGTATGCTACGATCTCATACTGTTGTTCTGGATTGTTGATAGGTGAAACCTTAGCCATGAAATTGTCGAAGAAGGTGTCCATCCCTTGGAATTCAGGTGAATCAGCATGAGGTGTATATGGTTCGTTAGGATCGTTCAAATCTGTAACTGTGAACTTAAGGTAACATTCACGATTCACTCTGATCTTGTTGGCTTACCTTTCTCTGGAAGCCATAAGTGAGACCAATCTGTTGCGAAGTAACCATGTAGCTTCTCCGACTAGTCCCTGCTCAAAAATAGACCATACACTTCTGGAATATCCATAACGATTATATCAATAACCTGATGAACCTTTGGGTTAGATGATAATCTAATCAATACATTTTTTAGCTCGCCTATAACTTTAACATTCGTCCGATCAAGTTGTATTATTTTCAAAGTAGATGGTTCCACTTCAGCGTTAATCTTCTGGCAGACAGACCAAGGCATCACATTAGATGATGCTCCTGAGTCAACCATACAATTATGCACATTTTTTTTGAAAATTTCGAAAGTTAAAAGAAAAGGAGGTACATTTTTGCGAGTACTAAGAGTGGTAGCTTGTGGTTTTTTACTCGAAATTTCTAATGCTACTTTATCTACATTATTTACATTATTTACATTATTTACAGGAACTACAGGAAGGCTTCCTTTATCTTGAGGATCAAGATTATTTTTAGTGGAAGTCTTCTGTGGAAATTTGCTTTGCACAACCTTGTTACCTATTGAATTACCATTCTTGTCGTTTTTTGAAATATTTTGCAACATTTTTTGTAACAAAAATGGAGACTTCAACAACTCATAAATAGAAATGTTAGCCCTTAATTTTTTAAGATCTTCAACAACATCATAATCTAAGTTAGGGCTGACATTACTTTGTTTAGTTTCTGCTGATTTAGATGGCTTTGAAGGTGAAGTTGTAGTGTTCTTGGTAGAAGGCTTGTTCATTGTCTTGCTCCTAGTGTTATAAGGGTGAACAGTCTCGAAGTTAGCTTGAAAGATGCTGTCCGAGAAGTGTCCAAAAATGTTTGGAGAAGACTCTTCCTCTTGAACTTTTTCCTATTCGACTTCCTCCTGAGGGATCTCGGGAGGCATCAAGTTATCTTGGGCTTCTAGAATTGTTTGAAGAGCACATTGCAAACTTTCTAGGTTCAAGCCTTCGGGGTTTGGGTTAGGTCAATTGGTAGGAAAAGGCTTTCGGAAAGGAGTTTTGTAGGGTCCTTTACTCAAGGAAGCTTCTTCAGTTGACCTTTTTAAATCTATAACTTGATTTGACAGTTTTTGAACAACTTTAGTTAAATTTTCCAAATCAGATTTTTCAGGTTGTGTTTTACTTTGTGTGGGTCTGGGGAGAATTTCAATCTTCTTTTTGGAAGAAGAAGCAGTCTCAGTTTCATTGCTAGAAGAGTCCTTAAGACTAAGTATGTCTTTTTCAATCTGAGTAGCCTCCTCGAAGGCTTCTAATAACGTGGCCTTTTTGGATCACTTAACCCAAATAGCTATGCTTTGATGTAAAGCTTTAGTGTAGGATGCAATAACAAGACTCTCAGCAGGCATAGAATCTGCAAGGATTCGATTTTTAAGAATTAAGAATCTTTGATTAAAATCTTTAACTTTTTCTTTTGGGTTGATTTTTAAGATTGAAAGATCCATGACTAAGACTTCCAGAGGTTTACCATCTCCGAATTTTTCCAAAAAGAATGACTCAAACTTTTCCCAAGACACTATGGTATGGGGTTGTTGGGCAAAGTACCAAGTGGATGCATTACTCTCAAAAGTATAAGGGAACAACCTACAGACAACGTCTTCATGTTCAACATTGCGGAGTCTAATGGATAACATAAATTTTTTGATATGATCTTCAACTATATGTTTTGAATCGGATTCGAAATTGGGAAGCCATTTCTTCGGGTGTTTAGGTAAAGGGTGTTGAGCTCCAGGTACAGCTACAGCATCCTGTTCCAACCAGGGTCTAGCAGGGTTGTTCTGATTTGCCATTGGGGTAGTGGGTGTGGAAGGACGAGAAGGTGAGTTGCCTTCATCAGAAGAGGAATCTCCTCCAGAAGAGGAACGAGATGAGGGAGGTCGTGAGGGAGGTATCCCAGATCCTCCTGCAGCAGGATTTGTGATTGGATCTGTATGATTCACGGTGAGGTTAATGTCACCTAATTGTTCTCTAATATCAGAGAAATCTAAAGGTTGACCCCACGGACGGTTTGGTTGCCTAAGACAAGATAAGGCACTATGTATTTTAATAAGAGATTGACGGATAATCTCTTGTGTGTCACCACCTGTAGGATTAGGGGTTGCTGGCTCAACTGTGATCTGTGGATCTTCGGTTGAAGTAGTTGTTGTTTGAAGGGGAATATTATCTTATGAATGGCTTCAGGTCACTATAGGTGAGCGATTAGGGGGGGGAGGATTCTTGCGACCACCTCGTGCCATTAATTAAGTTCAAGCCTTCCTTCTAGCACCATTTGTTGACGAGCGAAATCGACCGTCCGTCAACTGAGAGAGTGGAACCGGTCCGGGGTTCTCTAATAACCCAAGCCGTTTGGAATGAACCACCCTGACGGGTTTAGCAGCTCCGTTATCCGATCTAAGGTCCTAGGAAAACCAAAGAGAAAACTAATCTAAACTAAAACAAATAAAACAAACTAAGCTAACTAAAAATAAATAAAAATAAATTAACTGAAAACAAAACTAAACTAACTAACAATAACTAAATTGAACTAATACTAACTAATCTAATTAAAAATAACTAATCTACTATTTATATATACAAACTACTAATTACTACTATACTAACTCTACTACTTAGCTATTTAACTACTTATTGCACTTTAACTTATTCACAAATATACAATATCTACAATTGGCAGATTTAAATAAAACTTGTAAAACTCATTTGCTTTCTGCCCTAAGACAGCTAGAGATATTTTTTATTTTTATGATTTTATGAACAAGAAATAGAACTTACTAAAATTAAACGATCTAATATACTAACTACACATATATCTAAGTAAATACTAACAAATACACTAAGCAAATAAAAACAAACAACCCTGGAAACGCTCCAAATTTGTCCTGTGTATGATGACTTCGAAGCTAGTCGGAGGAAGAAAACTCACACTGGATAATCCAAAAGCTTCTCGTAAACGATAGGTTGCATTGCTCTTTGAGTTGTTTACAGGAAAAACAAGACATAAAAAATCATAACAATTATATGATTTATAAATCTCTACAATAAGGGAAACCTGTTATGCAAAAAATTATACTTAATAATTCAACTTGTGAAGAAGAGAAATCTACCATTCACAAACCGAATTAAGCAACTGCTATGTTTTTTAAACACTGGAAGAAATCAGATATGGATTATATTGATTAAATTATATCATTTACAAAAGACTAAGATAGCTAAAGTAGTCATTAACCAAATGCAAATAGATACACATAAACATAAAACAAAATATTGATATCATGAAAAGCTAAAGCTGTAGCAGAATATCAAATTCTGTCTCAGTCTGTATTAAAATTCCATATCCTTGTTCTCCCACGAATGAGGATGATATTATTACAAAAATGATAGGTATTTATAAGTCTTTCCATAGGGTAAAACCTCCCTGTGGATAGTATCAAACTGTTTACATAATTTGGGAAGATATTCCCAAAATCAACTAAACTAGGAAACTAAAATGAAACAAAATATTTCAAATATCCTCTAAATTGTCCATCCAATCCAATGCAATTTCGAATTCACCTGAAATGGACCAAAAATAACAAGTTAGAGAGATATGTTATTATTAAAACAATAAAAATCTAATTCCACGGACTTAGCTACAAAATCATCTGATTTTGTAGCTAGTCTAAAATAATATACAGAATCAGAATTGAAATCAAATCAAATCTTTTAAAAGAATTAAATCCAATTATCTTCCAATGAGTACTTGAAAACGAATCCAAATGATTTTATCATTCAACATTAAACAGGATCAAAATGATTCAATCGAAAACAGAGATAGGAATACTCTGTTCTGTTACCACAAAATCAGGTAAATGAGTCAAAATCAAATAGCAATAAGATTGTTTCATATCCAATTGAAAAACATATCATATGTGATTGTTAAACAATAGATACAATCCGATCCAACAAAATCACTTTCCACTCATTATAGCTATAACGATATAGCAAAAGATTCATATCGTTTAATCGAATACATAGATAGGAAGACTATTTCGATTATGGGTAAATGAAATCATACGTGACAGCATCAACCAAACCAAATTTGTGATAGATTTTGATCATTGATCCTTGCACAGTCAACAGACAAGATCAATTAATTGTGATCACAATCTTAATAAAATCGACAGAAGTTATAATTGCAAATTGGGCAAATAATCTTGATTGGTATTGAACGAAATCATTAATTTCAAACAAATCACGACTGAGTTTAGTATAGAAATAAATTGTGAATCTGGATATAACCAATCTTGTTCTACAAATCAAATTCAAACAGAGTATCCATTGCGATTACGAATCCAGCTGATAACATGGTCGAGCTAACAATAAACCAATGCAAATTAACCAGCTGGGTTTTCAACATAATCGTTATGAATTGAATCTATTCACAATTTGGGTTTGTTTTTACAGAGTCACATTAAAAATGATCTGAATTGTATTCCTGTTGCTCAAAGGTCATATGGGACATAAAATCATAACAATTAACTGTATCAAAACTGTTTCCAATCATAGCGTATGCATTATAATGAAATTGAATTGAAATGTGATCATTTTCTAAATTGAATACGAGGAACAATTCATGTCTAGAATAGGTACAAACAAATTCGATTGACAGTAGAGCATCCATTTTAACTCAATCAAATCGACACCAAGATTAATAAAATCGATGAAAATCTAATGGAAGCTAAACTGGGAATTATTGAAAAAATGAAATTCCATTTAGTCAAAACAAAGCTATATATAGAATGCATGCAATGTAACAGAGCCATTCAAATGAAATGAATAGAGCTGTTTAAAACTGAAATCAAATCGTTATATAAACCTATATTATTTACACAATGAAATGAAATTTTCCATACCTGTGTAGCGACGAGGCTGCTCAATTATATCAGCTTGGAATTAACAATGACCGTGGCTAATTCCACATTTTTAAACAATATGGAGCCGGTCGTCTTTTGTTTCTTGTCTGTCGCTTGTAGCTTGGCCTTTTGACTGGTCATGGCTGCAATCTAGTCCTCTAGTGACTGAATCTTTGACTGGAGTATTGGGACATCATTATAATACCACTCCAACCATGAATTTCATTGATCACAGGGTGACACTGTAGGTTCAGACAGAGCAGGAGAGGGTTTGGGCGAATGACCGAGGGTTTCACAAGGCAGTTTAATACATGGGTAGTTAGGGTTGTCCTTTAGGCAAGGGGGTAGGTTTGACATGAAATTGAATGAAGGTTCAACACACAAACCTTGCGAATAGGGGTATTCGCTAGCCAATAAACGCTCTACCTCCGAATCAGAGTCCTCACTCAACACGATAGGGTTTGGCTCGACAGGGGGTTTTGTCTTGTTTCGTGCCATCCATGAAATCAGACGTGCATTCTTTTTCCCTTTGGCGTTTGCAGTGAGGTGGGCCTTGGGCTCTTTGCTCACAGGCTTAACAGTCTCGACACTCTTAGTCACAGCGTGGGGTAAGTCGATAGGAGGGTCGGCCAAGGGTTTAGGCAATAGGATATGGTAAGGCACTGGGCGTACAACCTTGACCTCACTCACCACTGGTTTGTCAACCTGTGTAGGGTTTGGATCCTCGAAACCATTCCTGGCAACGAAATTGCTCCAACTATCTTTGTGCAAAGTCAAATGATAGACAACAATAAGCTTTACCAGCCCATAATGAAAAAGGCTACTATCAGCTTGGTTTCTTTTGTACTTCTTCGACATTTTAAACAGGCTTCTATGCAAATAATAGGGCATATTGAGCTGATAACCCATAAAAACCATAAGCAAACACAAGTGGTGTAAGAACACAAACCCGTATCGACCCTCACAGGTGATAAACTGTTTGATTATCATTAATAAATCGTGCCAACATTGTTTAAGCATGGTCACGGGCATACCTCGATCATAGGAGGTGATTTTGCGTGACTGGAAGAGCAGTGTCCATGGGAACTCCTCAACTTTGCAATTCTTGGACCATCGTTGTCCAGTGGTTGGAAAACCCGTAGCAAGACTGATAAATTGTTCATCAATTTCCAGTTGTATATCACCGACCTTGGCTCGACAACCATCAAAGGTCATGGCAAATTGTCGAGCCATGCAAAGGTTAAAGCCATCGAAACGTTCCATGAAGGTAAGCCACCCACTGTCTGCCAAATCTTGGTGGGCATTGTCAAACATCAACAGGACATGTTTGCCATTGGTTTCAACTCGCACGACTGGTGCCATGGAGTTGAATGCATGGTAAGGGGAGGGTTCAAACACATAGTAACAGAGCTATCCGAACCAACAACAATGAATCGAGCCAAAAGGGGACGCATTAATGCAAGCATGCGAAGGTGGTGGAGTTATTCACCGCCATGCAAAACAATTATGGTCAAAGTACAACCACCGATATAGTTGTTTAATTCATAATAGTGGATCATCCATTAAGTCAGGTGTACAACCAATCAAATCCAATGTGCATACAAATACGCGCTAACACTATACCATAGTGTTTAAACAACCAACATACAAATCAACATCCAAATCAAATATGCACTAATGTACTGATTCATAAGTTTAACCAAGGTACCAAATAGTTGACAAGCCAAACAAATATAAAATATTAACATAAGGATCCTATCATACATATATAAAAATTTAATCAAAACCCTTATGCATTTCATAGAATCAAAGATTAGGCAAGTCATAAAATGAAAATCCAAATGCTCAATGTCTTACAAACTCAATTAAACCAAATTACACAATCTATCGAAGCATGAGTACCGATCAAAGGGTCTTGCCAGTTGTATAATGATAAATAAAAGGTAAGCGCAATAGGCATATCGACAAAAGAGATAATGACAGTTCAGATAATGATTGAAATATGACTTCGAAAGATGAAGTTTTTCACGCTTATAGTCGTGAAAACAAAACGAAGGCAAATGTGTAAACGTCGCAGAAAATAAAAATGTCGTATATTTAAAGATTGCGACGAACAATTGATGTTTGAAAGGCATAGGTGTAGGCATCTTATAGGATAGTAGAACAAGGTGAATTGGCTTCCAACACTTGTATGCAACATGCAAGAGGCCATGTCCTTGAGAGATATTTTCTAACTCTCAACAACCATGTTATGTTGTGGAGTGTATGGTATTGTATGTTGCAATTGTATCATGGAATCAAGAAAAATATTCCAAACATATATGTTGACATACTCCCTATCATATCTGTAAGGAGGGATTTGATATTTATCCTTGCTTGAGTCTCAACAAGTGCTTTGAACTCCTTTATATGCTCGAAGACCTTAGACTTATTTCTGAGAAAAAATACCCCAGTATAACATGAGTAATAATCCAAACATGTAAGAACATACCTTGCCTTAACGATGGATGGATGTAGGAATGGAAAAATAAGATCATTGTGAATCAGATCTAATGGAGAGGAGGCCATATGAGCCTTCCCTTTCTCAAAATTCTCTTGAGGATATTTTCCAAGGACACATCCTTCACAAACCCCTTCGGTAAACTAGATATCAGGTAACCTGATGACCATCCCTGTATTTCTAAGTTTATTCATGTACTTGAAGTTCAAGTGACCAAACCTCTTATGCCATAATATATATTTTTCATCGACATGCATAAGTAGTACAGAGGAATCAAGTTAAATAAACTTAGAAAAAGTGTATAGCTGAGATTGATTAGTTACCTCCTAGACAACAACCTTGGAGTTGTCTTGCATGTTGAATATGGACATAGAGTCTAGGGTGAACTCCACCTTTTTTCTTGATATTGAGTGTGTAATATGATACATCGAGAGAGATTCATGGAAAGATTGGGAACATGTAGGATTTTCTAAAAAATTCTATGATCTAGTTCCACTCTCCCTTTTCCAGAGACCTCAACTAGAGAGTCATCCCCCATGAGGATAGGAGGACCATTGCATGCAGTCAAAGAAGATAAGACATCCTTTGTGGAAGCCATATGATGGGATGCACCTGAATCCACAATCCAAGCATCAGGAGAAGAGTGGACAACTACTAATTCATGAGGATTACCTCTGGGGGATTGATCTTCTAGCTTCTTCTTGGTACCCTCGGGAATTTTATCCCCAAGGTTATTCTTCTAAAGAACCTGTGCCATAATATCTATCTTCTTCTTCCACTAGTACAAAATGAGAGATAAGTGACAAAAAAAATGACCAAAATCCACATATAAATGACCATTTTTTATTTGGCAATCATTAGTGGCTAATTTCTTGTCTCTTATAATGCGACCAAATATGTGGTCATATTTAGTTTGGTCATTTATAACTTTTCTTGTGCTCATTAATTTGGTCATTAATTGTCACAATTAATGACCACAAGACAAGCTATTAATGACCAAACTAAATATGACCACATTTTTGGTCGCGTGATAAGCGAATGGAAATTAGCCACCAAAATTGCCATTTGGTCATTTATATGCGAATTTTGGTCATTTTTTTGGTAACGTATCTCTCATTTTTTGTTAATTTTACATGCGAATTTCGGTCATTTTGTTTGGTCACTTATCTCTCATTGTTTGGTCACTTATCTCTCATTATTTGGTCACCAATTTAATCATTTTTAGTTGTTTTATATGCATTCATTATTCTCATATTTTGGTCACTAATTTAGTCATTTTTAGTCATTTTATATGTGTTCATTATTCTCATTGTTTGGTGACTAATTTAGTCATTGTTAGTCTATTTATATGTGTTCATTAGTTTTTAGTAGTTTTAATGGTGTCCATTATTAATCAATATAAATTTTTAGTATGATATTATGTCTAAATTAAAAAAATAATCACACAGTATTCATGATCATCTAATAGACATGTGAATCATGCAATATTGTCACATTAATTAGTTAATTACAACACTTATAAATAATATAAAGTACAAATATATATATAATTTTTAAACCACATAAATTATATTATAAGTGGAAGGAAGAGTAACACGCGTGCATGCATGGAAGACCTAACGATGTTAGGGTTAGGGGTTTTGCAATACATTGTAAAGGTTGGCAAGCCAGAAACGTATAAATATAGATACCTAGGTCTCATAGAGGGAGATGATGAATGAGGCTAGCAAATAAGTAAGAGATGAGAGGATTCTTGTCTTGATAACGAGTTGTAATATTTTTCTATAGGACCTAATTTTGTAAGTTGATGAGATGGAGAGGAGTAGAAGGGTAGATCTTGAGGGTTAGATCGCAGGCTAAGGAGCCTGGTGCGATCTTGTCTGCCTCATAATAGATATTAACCCGACTAAGAGGAGTTGTAAGCATGCAACATTGTAGTTTTGGAACTTCCATAATAAAAGGGATGAGAAGACAGATCCTTTTGGACGTATCCCAAGAGGGGGTGAATCATGGTAAAACATGTGTTATGTGATTGAATGCATGTGTTCTTTTTTATCTTCAGTAGTTATTGATATGCTAAATGAATGATTCATTATATTTCATGCATAATCGTGAATTACTGCTTATTTCGTTAATAAGTAAAAATAGAACTCTTAGCACACACGTCCTAGATCTCCACTCAGTCCTGGGTTGAAAACACATGTGTATTGAAGCCACCCATTAAGACTATCTCAGGTGAGACTGCACAGTGCACCCTATGCATTGTGTTTCCTTCTGGTTTACTAGGAGGGCCGATAGTTTTAGAGGCTTTGTTGGAATCCTGACTAGATATGAACCCTAGGTCACTTCAGATAATAATATAAACTCATACATATAAATAATAACCAATAAATGGTTCCATTTTCGTTGGTTGGAACAACAAAGGATTGAGTAGATGTGATTTGTTGAAGATATGTTAAAAGATACGTAAGATCTGCGGGAGGCGGGTCAAGAGAATACTAAAGAGAATGAGGAGAAGGAGAGAAGAATGAGCCACTAGAAGGGGATGTTGAGACCATGGAATCCCACAATAGTAGAGATCGAAATATGGATAAATACAAAAGAGTTGGATTTTTCACAGAAAGATAACATAAACCCTAGAGTAACACCAAGCAAATATCTTGAGAAATACGTGTTTATTGATTTGCATGAAGTCTTTATCTGTCATTTTCCACACTTATTGTAGGAGTGGATACTAAGGTTGAAGGAAAACCACGCAATGCAACAGATCCAAAAGTTAGAGTGGACCTTAATACAGATTGAGCAGTTACAGTAGGTAAACAACAAATTCACTTGCACAATAGATTTTTGGCTCGACAGTATTGTAGTAGGCTTTATAACAGAATTTGCAGTCGATACAATGAATTCGTACAACATAGCAGAGAAAGAGTTTCTACGTGGGCCTCGAGGAAGGTATATTAGATCGTTGTATACTTCTATTAATATACTACTACACAACAAAGGGGTAATGACAATGGAGTCAAATAACTAAAATTCCCTGCGTGCATGGGGGAAGGGGGGAAGCATTGACAGAAAGAGGAGAAATGGAAGGAGGAATTGATAATGGAAAGAAGGAGGAACCCTTGGACCTAATGATGATGGACGACGACCAGATCAAGAGGATCATGGAGACAGCTGGAAAGACGCATAGAGGAGTACCCGACTAATACCAAGAAGAGATTCATAGCCATGGGGAAAGGCTTGGCAAGCGATGAAGAAGAGGTAGAGGATCTCCGAGCTGTGGAGAATATTGAGGAAATGCTACGTGCAACATATGAGATCAAAACGAGAGGTCCAAGAGTGGGAAGATAAGGCAACAATCCTATCCATATTAATGCCAGTGTGGAACCCATAAACCCATGTGTGACTGATACACCAAAGAGAAAACCACTATTTAGACAACCGCATTTCGGAGGAAGAAAGACAGCAAGAAGTACATCTACACAAGGAACAACAACTAGAGGAGCCAGTTTAGGAAACACTAGTCAAGTATCTACATTGTGCGGAGGTAGTAGTTCAGCATTGAGGATGGAAGGACATGATCCCACCATGAGGTTACCAGAATTCAAAGGAGAAGCATCAAAAGACCTGGAAAAACATTTGTTTATCTACAAGAATATTTGGGAAGAAAAACATATCACAAACGAAGATACTAAAATTGCAAAGATAGTGATTACACTAAGGGATCGTGCACTGGATTGGTATATGAGTTTAGCTACAAAAAATCCACTAGGGACAACGAGAACGATTGTAGACATCAAGAAATTGTTGATAAATGAGTTCTAGAAGCCAAGTTCAGAAGATCAGTACATGAACGAGATGATAGAAATTAGACAAAAACCAAGAGAATCCATATGGGAGATTGATCAAATATTCAAGAGACTCAAAGGAAATTTGAAATATCTCATGACTGATATGCAGCACAGGCACCTGTTCGTCAATTCACTGATACCACACTTAAAATACCCATTGAGACAACAAAATTTTGATACATGGGCAAAGGATTTGCAGACAACCGTGCAACTAGAAGAAAACCAATATCAACAGACGGATCCAACCATTGAAGAACTGAAGGAGGATTTAAACAAATTAATGTTCCAGTTGAACCAGAACAAAAGCAAGGACAAAAAATAAGTCATTTTGTGTACCACATGTAGGATGAAAGGACACCACAAGAACAAATGTACAACATTCACGCAGTATAATTCCTTAATTCTTTCCTTAAGCATCAAATTTTCAGCCTCCTTGTCATCTACCAACACTTCTAGGGAATCACCAGTAGCTTTGTGAATTATGGCGATTCTAGAAGGGAGTATGCCTTTGAAATCAATTTTTGATAAATAGATTTTCTTTTATTCTTTGAATGTGTTTTCTCTAAAATTATTTTTTTATAGATTTTGTCAAGCAGGGAATTCTATACTATGAAAGATTAATCTTTTGAAAATGTTTTTTCTTTAGTTGCAATCTAAACTGCAACTGCCCTACTTTCATGGAGTCTTCATTCATCATCTAGGAACTCGATATATTTAATATTAATATCCAAATCCATATCTTGAAGCTCGATTTCACCTTCAGGTATGATATTTTCTTCCTCTTTTTGAGTACCTTGCCTTTTTTATTTTGACTTGAAATTTATGAGTTTTCTCCAATATTCCTCTCAGAGGATCACGTCACCCCCATCATCAAAATTATTTGTAGAATATTTATTTTTTTGTGGTTTTACTAGCCGAAAACATTTATTTGGTAGGTCATTTTTTTGTGATACACTTGGCGAATGAGAACTTCTTTCATTTTAATTTTTCCTCTTTGTTTATGTTTATCTATAATACTCACAATATTTTCAATATATTTTGTTTTCCTTTCGCCTACTGGTTATGGTGGGTATTGACTGTCTCCCTCTTCTTGTTCAAACAAAAATGTATTAGCAAGTGAATTATTATATCCAATAGACATCATGTGGTCAATGAAAATATCATCTGGGTCAAAACCCTTGATTTCATCTACAAATTTCAAGTTGTATTGATCCAATTGAATTGTGAATTCATCAATTTTATAAATGCCTATTAATAAAAATTTCCCAATTCTCCATGGCATTCGAATAAACTGCTTTTTATTTTTCTCATGGAAGAAATGTACCCAAAATTTGTATTGTCTAGCAACCTCAATGAAAAACATTATATATGAAACATAATAAGGGAGCTAGAAAGGATTTTCACCAGAACAATATATTCTTACCACGGTATAATTCTCCATTTTATCATAAATCCCCTTTTTATATAGGAATTTTGATACCTCTATTGATAATCTATACATTTTTGGACCAAATATGAGTTTCTTGAATACATAAACGAATCCATTATAAACTTCATAAAAATGATAAGTAAACCTTTGTCTCCAAAGGGCTTGGTACCACATTGGTATTGGATCAATTTTATAGTCAACCCTCTTTCTGATACTCAAACCTTTAAAAACATGACAATAGGTGATAACAAATATCAAGTATGAAGACATGTAGAATATTTTATTTTCCCTAAAATTTGTTAATTGTGAGGAAATTTCTATAGAAATAATCTTTTCCCATTCGAATATTGCCTTTTTATAAACTTTTAAATATAAAATGTAAAGGGATAATTAAGGAATTGTTGTTGTTGACTCTTGACCTATAACTCTGTTAAAGAGAGATGCAATTTATTTATAAGGATTTTTAAGTGAATCGACCTGAATATTCGATAGATCTTCCAGCATCGTGGCACTATCTTCAAGGTATTCCTTCAAAATTTCTAGTCCATAATTTCTTTCCTTAAGAAATTTTCTTGCTTATTCCCCTTTGAATGTGATGGTTGTCTCAGGGAGCTTCAACATCTTTCTAAAAACTGACAGCGATAAGGAAACATGATATTCCCCTTGATGTTGAATCACTCTCTAGTTTTGTTCATACTTATCAACACACCAAGAAACAATTTCCCTAGAGTCAAAAATCTCTGATACACACCCTGTTGAAGCAATGCATGAATTCCAGACTATATTTTTGTTCCTTTCTAGTAGTGGTAGTGAATAATAATACCAGTAATACCTCGACCACTAGAACCTATGGTCCTCTTGCCCAAATAAATTCAAAGTATCCCCACATAAGTGTTCTCTCCCTTTCACTTCCATGTTGTTTCAAAGTTGGCGGAATTTTTTATATTCACTTTGAAACATTAATTTCGAAGTACATCCCCTTTTGATAATATAACCCATAACTCCTTTTCCAATGGAAGAATTAATGCAGATTAAATGAAGGCTTACCTTGAGAAGTATTCCATTAATAACAACCTTTTCAAAATTTAATTAAATATTATCCTCCATAGGATTAGCATTAAATAAAGTCTTGGGGAAAGTGAAAAGTAATATATGTCATGTGGCGGAGGATCAGATGTAGATATCAAGAAGTGAGGGAACAAATATGAACCCACAAACCCGTGGTGATATTGAAAATTGGTTAAGTATTGATCTATTGAGAGAGTCGAGAGTCAGTCGGACTCATAGAACATAAGAAAATGAAAGGGAGAAACATGAACCCACAAGCATTCCAACCTGTGAACCCTCCATGCTAAGAAACTTTGAGAATATTCTAAGTAAAGTACAAAATGAGGGTCACAAAACATTAAGGTGCATTTTGATGATGGTGGAAGAGAGGACTTGAATGAGAATGATGATACCAACCCGCGAACTCATTTTTATGGGAGAACTTGATATATGGTTAATTCATGGTGCAATATGGATAAAATGGAGAATTACAAGTGTATTTTGTGTAACATGAAACTTGATGAGGAAGGTGATGAACTTTCCATGGATTGAAATTTTTCTAAGTAAAGAAAAGGTAAAAATAAAAGATGTGATATTACATATAGATCAACAAATAGCTCCAAATGTGGAATAGTAAACCCTTGTGGGTTACTAAAGAATCTATAATATCGCCCATTGGAAATTGAGTCAGTGTAAAAGAGAAAAAGAAAATAAATGAAAATGTATGAAAGGAAAAAGAAAAAAACTATATGTAGGTGAGAGAAATATTGATCGGGCAAAGAAACTCTTGATATGTTGACCATTGACTGACAATACCTTCACTGCCGCCTTCATGTCTTTGAGTAAATAAGAATTATATCCCAAGATATTTTCAATAGTAAATGAGCCAATCCATAATGCCTCAAATTTTATATCTAAAGACATATTTTCCTTTTCTTTGTTACATAGTAGTACTAGTTACTGCTTTTGAAAATATTTTGTTGTTGCACTCTAATCAAAATATTTATTGATGGTATGTTGTCTTTGATTCATTTTATTTAATGCTTCAATTCGTTGTTCCTCCAATTTCATCAGCTAATTGTATCTTCTATGTAAATGAGAAACTTCCTCTACATATTCAACATTCACAACATATGACAAAGCATTGAATTCCATATTGATTGACATTCTTGCTTCTTTTCCATACACCAATGTATATGGAGAGTTTCTAGTGCTATCCTTTGGTGTTAATCTGCTCACCCATAATGTGTCTATCAATTTCAAATGCCAATTTATTTGATTAAGATCAATCATTTTCTTGAGGATTTAGATAAAAGTCGTATTTGTGGATTTAGCCAAACCATTTCCTTGAGGATAATTGTTCGACGATTTTCCCATTATAATACTAAATTCCCCACAAAATTTGGTAAACTTTGACCCAATGAATGTTGATGTTAGGGACCTAACCCCTCACATTGGTACAATAATATATTTCCATGTAATAAAGGTCAATATTAATAAGGCCTATCAATATGGAAGAATAAGTCAAATGTAAGAAGACCTAATAGAAGCTTCCGCTTCTAGAAGGATCTTCCTCTAGATTGTTCTTTTGGATAGACATATTTAGTATAAATAGGAGTAGAGGGTATGAGAAGTTTATTCTTGGACATTATTGTAATAGAGCTCTGATCTGCTAGAGGTTTTCCCCTCGAAGAGGCAAGTGAACATTGCTTTCAGTAATCAAAGAGCTCTTTCTGGTGTTATTTCGGTATAATTCTGGTATTATTGTGGTATTGTACTAGTTATATCATTGTTTATCTTCCATTTCTAGCTAATTACTTTTGTTCTGCATACTATTTTATATTTGGAATATTACAAGTGGTATCAGAGCACCTTCCTCAGCAAAAAACTATGGGTTAATTTTTTTTTCAGGGTAGAGACATATTCTGACATCTTTAAGCTATAGAGATCTCTTGTTACACTCATAAAATCGCGGTCGGGGATTCATACAAGTAGGAAATACAAGTGGTACTTAAGCGCACATTTTTTGTCCACCCTTGTAACCCATGTTGATAAGCCTTCGAGTGGTAGCGCATCATATATCATCTATATACGGATTGACCTAGATCTCCTTAATCCCTCCATAGATAAATCGATCAACCACCTTACTGTTATAGTGCCACTGAGAATAGCACTTGGGAAGATACTCTCTAGTACCTGGGTAGTCGGGTAGTATAGCTAAGGGAACGGTCTAGCCTCCTCAGTTGGTGCACTGAGATATTGGGCCGAGTACTATTGTTGGTTGCACAATAGCACAGGGAAAACACTTTTCTGTAGAACCCTTGAACACCCTAACCCTTGGGATGAAAAACAAAATAGAACATACAAGATCTATTGTCACGCAACTGTTCAGCCTGCATTCAGGTTGTGAAATTACTATACATTTCTTCTTGTTAAGAATGTGAGAATTTCTTCACTATAGTATTTTTCATATTAGAGTATAAATCCACAAGAGTAAAAAAAAAGTATGTATCTTGTTGGAACCATTACTTGCGACCTATCCCGTTGGATTCCTCTCTTCTCCCTTATCATAGTCATACCTATCAACTTTCAGAAAATTGTTTTCTCATGGACACAATGTCGTTCCAACATCCTTATTTAGGATTTACCCCATTGGATTCTACTTGTTTATCTGATCATTGTGATACACTTCAACAATAACCCATTTTCCGTGTGGTCCTGCCCACCCCTTTTCATGTTCCCTCTTCATCATGGCCCACACTCATAAACAAGACTTGGAAGCTCGCTTCAATTCCTTGCACTCTAATTTCACAAAAAACCAACAAGAAGTGAGACAAAATAGTGCCAATGTTGCCACCATCAATAAAAACATGCATTCCTCCATCGATGCCAAAATGGATGACCTCAAACAAGAGCTCTCTACCCAACTTGAATCCTTCAATACACAGTTTGTCTCCTTCACTACAATGATCTGTGCCAAGCTGCATATCCCTGCATGTCTTCCCTCAGCTGACCCACCTTTGTAAATCGAAGGTGAAACTCCCTCTCATTCCCAGAATTTTCAGCCCCATCACTATCAGCATGACCTACGCCTTCCATGTGTGGATGTGACCAAATTTGATGGCTCGGATCCCACTAGCTAGGTAACTCAAATGGAACATTATTTCCTTTTGTATGGCATTATAGATGAGTTGGGAAAACTATGGTATGGTGTTCTCCATCTAGATCAAAAACATTGGCAATGATGGCAATGGAGAAAAAATGTCCACCAAGGGTATGTGTCTTGCACACACTTTGTGGTGGAGCTTTATGAATGCTTTGACACTGACACCAACCATTTAGGTCGTTTGACAAAGTTGAAACAATCTGGCATAGTGGAAGACTTTATAGCCGCTTTCGAGCAATTTCCTTTCCGTACATAGGGCATGTCTAATGCTTTTTTTCGAGAATGTTTTATCATTGGCCTCAAGGATGATATTTGTGCTCATGTCCTCATGACTCGACCTCAGAGGAAGCACAACAGGTTGTCTCTTCTCAAAACTGAAAACCCTCATTTATTCCTTGCACTAAACCAGTCACTCCCACTCCTCCTTCTACTCAACTAAAGATCCAAAAATTGACCAGGGAAAAAATGGTTGAACTCCATCTCAAAGGCCTTTGTTATAATTGTGATGACAAATATTTTCATGGGCAGAAGTGTAAGGAACAAAATATTTTTATGGCCATCTTAGAGGATGTTTTAGAAGATGATGTTGAGGCTCCCCTTATGGCCATGTCACCTGAACCCACTGACATGACCCCTCCCTCTGACTGTAATATACCAGATATAAAAAGTATGCAAAACATAAACAAAATGCTAGAAATGGCAGAATAACAGTAATATAACCATCATAATATCCACAATAACACAGAAATGATATAAGAACAAGAACAGAAATAACACTTTGATTCAGAAAGCAATGTTCATGGGCCTCTTCGAGAGGGAAACCTCTAGTTGAGAAGCACTCTGTTACAATAATCTCAAAGCTAGGGTTCTCATACCCTCAACCCTTATTTATACTAATTATGTCTATCAAGAGAAGCATCTAGAGGAAGATCCTTCTAGAAGCGAAAGCTTCTATTAGGTCTTCTTACATCCACCTTATTCTATTTTATTGAAAGACCTTATTAATATTGACCTTTATTACATCTGAATATATTACTCTACCTATGTGCGGGTTAGGACCCTAACATGTCCGCCCCCTTAAAAACAACCTTTCCCTCAAGGTTTGAGATGTGGAAAATGCTACAGAATGGTAGCTAGTTCCCAAGTGGCATCTGCTGGAGTTATATCTTTCCACTGGACTAGCACTTCCTTGATGGTTCTTTGACGCAGGTGATTCTCACGCTAGTCCAAAACTACTTCTGGTTGTAGCCAAATGGATCCTTCTCCATCTAACTCAGGAAGGTTGGTTTGAATTTGGCACCTAGTTCCAATCACCTTCTTTAAGCATGAAACATGAAAAATAGGATGTAGCTTCAAATGAATGGGCAGGGCTAACTGATAGGCGACTTGTCCCACATGCTTGAGAACTATATAAGGACCATAAAATTTGGGCGCTAGCTTCTGACAATGCTTGACCTTGAGGAAAGTTTGCTTGTATGGTTGCAGTCGCAGAAAGACTTGATCCCCTTCTACAAATTGACGTTCAGAGCGACCTTGATATGATTGTTGCTTCATGTGATTATGTTCCATGACCAAGTTCTCTTTAAGGGTATGGAGAATATCCTCTCGAACTGTAAGTGTTTGGTCAACTTCCTGGACCTTCAAGGTACCCGATAAATATGAGAGAACTGAAGGTGGATTCTGTCCATATACCGCTTCAAAAGGATTCATGTGTGTAGTTGTATGGTAGGATTTGTTGTACCACCATTCATCTAGGGGTAACCATTGAGCCCACTAATTTTTCTTTTCAGAGGAAAAACACCTCAGATATGTTTCCAAACAATTGTTGACAACTTTTGTTTGACCATCAGTCTAGGGATGAGAAGTTGTGTTGAGATGCAATTGGGTTCCCTGTACCTTGAATAGTTCTTGCCAAAAATTGCTTGTGAAAGTTGGGTCACGATCAGAAACAATAGAGTGCGGCATGCCATGAAGCTTGAAGACCTGGTCCATGAAAATTTGAGCCACTGTGGATGTAGTAGATGGGTGTTGAAGACCGCAGAAATGAGCATACTTGGAAAGATGATCCAGAACCACCATTATGACTGATTTATTTCTCGATTTGGGTAAGCCGGTAATAAAGTTCATAGAGATATCCTTCTAAATAGAAGGTGGAATCGGAAGCGGTTGTAGTGTTCCCAGAGATTTGACTATTTTTCCCTTCTTGCGTTGACACACCTCACATTCAGTGAAAAAATTATGGATTTCCTATTTCATGCCATCCCATAAAAAAGAACGTTTGACCCTATCATAGGTTTTGGTGAACCCAGAGTGCCCCACTATGGGTGTAGCATGAAGCTCATAAAGTACCGTGGATTTAAGCTTTGATTGTTTACTTAAATACAAACAGACTTTGTATCGAAGCTCATCCTGGAGCCAAGAGTGCCCTGGGGAAGCTGGAGAATTGGTCTGCAAATGCTGGATCAGATGCGAAATTTTGGGATCTTGTAGCCATTCCTGGTGAACATCTTGGAGCCAATCTGGTACAATGAAGGAAAGAGAAAAAAGGGATCCTTCTTCTTCATATTTTTGAGACAATGCATTCACCACCACATTTTCTTTTCCTTTCTTGTAAATGATCTCATAATCATATACAAAGAGTTTAGTCACCCATTTTTGTTGCTCTAGGGAGGAAATGCATTGTTCCAGAAAGTACTTGAGGCTTTGATGGTCTGTCTTAATTTGGAAACGTTGCCCCAAGAGATAAGGGCACCATAGATCAACAGGATGCAGAATAGCCAACATTTCCTTTTCATACATGGGTTTGCCCAGATTCCTTTTAGATAGTTGCTTGCTAGTGAAGGCCAAAGGTCAACCCTCTTGCATAAGGACAACACTGATTCCTTTCCCTGAGGCATCACATTCCAACACAAAGGTCTTTGTGAAATTAGGAAGGGCTAGAACTGGAGTGGTGCACATGGCCATATTCAAGGTTTGAAAAGCGTGAGCAGCGACTGGAGTCCAAGTGAAAGAGTTCTTTTTTAGGAGAGCATTGAGAGGTGTTGCAATCTTTCCATAATTCTTAACAAACTTGGGATAATACCCTGTTAAGCCTAGAAATCCATGCAATCCTTTGAGAGTCTTTGGGTGCGGCCAGTCTTTCATAGCTTCAATGTTTTTTGGATCCACCCTAACTCCATCCTTCCCAGCTAGATGACCCAAGTATTCTACTTCTGAGGCACCAAAAACACATTTAGACTATTTCAGGAAAATTTGGTGCTGAGAGAGTATATGGAGAACTCGATCCACATGAGTAAGATGGTTTGTCCAGGTTTTTCTATAGATGAGGATATCATCAAAGAAAACTAATACAAAATGACGAAGAAAGGGACAGAAGACATGATTCATGAGGCTTTGGAAGGTGGAGGGGGCATTACACAAGCCAAAGGTCATGACCAAAAACTCATAGTGGCCCTCATGAGTTTGAAAGGTCGTCTTGGGAATGTCTACCTCTTGCATACATATCTGGTGATAGCTTGATCGAAGATCAAGTTTAGTAAAGAATTAGGTGCCATTCAATTCATCCAGGAGGTCATCAATGATAGGAATGGGAAATTTGTCTTTAATGGTCAGTTTGTTGACGTCATGGAAGTCAAGACACATTCTCCAAGAACCTTCTTTCTTCAGGACCATGAATACAGGAGAAGCGTAAGGGCTTGTACTAGGGCGGATAACACCTGCATTAAGGAGTTCCTGGACCATTTTCTCAATTTCATTTTTTTGTGAAAAGGGGTGGCGATACAGACGGATATTGGGAGGAAGGCTTCCGAGTACAAGGGGAATGGAATGATCATGAACACTGTGGCTAGGAGGGAGTCCTTGGGGAGTGGAAAATACCATTTGATGTTTAGAAAGGAGGGCTTGGAGGTCTTGCGGCACCGGGGGTGTCTATGTTGCTTGTATGGCATGGAGTTGGGAAATGACACCAGAATGACCTTTTTTTAGCATCTTTTCCATGCGATGGGAACTAATGACCTCAGGTGAACCAACAATGATGCCTTGGAATTTATATTGGTGGCCTTCCTGGTCGAATTGCATGGTTAATTCCTTAAAATCAATGAGAATGGGACCCAAAGTCCTTAGCCATTCTACACCCAACACAATGTCACAACCGCCCATGTCGATAGCAAACATATGGGATTTTAGGTGGTAGTCACCGATTTGGAGATGCACATTTTCACAATGCCCTCCACATTTCATGGAACCACCATTGGAAATCATGATTTGGAAATTGTTGACGGCATGGATGTAGCAATGAGTTTCTTGGGAAATGTGGCGATGAATAAAACTATGGGTGCTTCCACTATCAACTAGAATGATGACTTTCTGATGCTTGATGTAAAAAATTAACTTGAGGGTTTGGGGAGTGGAGAAGCTAGTGAGAGCATTGAGGGAAATGACCAGTTCCACTTTGGGAGGTTCTGAGGGAGGGGTTATGTCAGTGATTTCAGGTGACTCAAACACAAGGGGAGTTTCAACATCCTCTTCCAAAATATCCTCAGAGATGGCCATAAAAAGATTTTGTTCCTTACACTTGTGGCCCGGGAAATATTTGTCATCACAATTATAACAAAGGACTTTGAGTTGGTGTTCAACCATTTAGCCCTGGTCAATTTTTGGATCTTTAATGGGGCGGAGGGAGTAGTGGGATTTACAGGTTTAGGGTGAGGGATAAAGGAGGGTTTTCGGTTTTGAGAGGATACAACATTTTGTTCTTCTTTATCTCTTTTAGTATCCTCCACCCAACTCGAAGGTGGAGCCATGAGGACATGGGCCCGAATCTCCTCCTTGAGGCCACTGATAAAACACTCTCAAAAGAAAGCATCAGTCATGCCCTCTGTTCGAAAAGCCAGGCACTCAAAGGAAGATATGAAGTCTTCTACTATTCCTGATTGTTTCAACTTTGTCAAATGGCCCAAATGGTTGGTGTAAGTGTCAAAGCATTCATAAATCTCAGTCACAAATTGGGTCCAAGCAATATATCCTTGACAAGAAGTTTTTCTCCATTACCACCATTGCCAACGTTCTTGATCTAAATGGAGAACACCATATCAGAGTTTGGCCAAGTCATCTGTAATGTCGTATAAAGGGAAATAATGTTCCATTTGGGTTACCCAACCAGTGGGGTCTGAGCCATAAAATTTGGTCACATCCACTCACGGAAGGCGTAGGTCACGTTGAAAGTGATGGTGCTTAAAGTCATGGGAATGGGAGGAATGTTCACCTTCAGTCTTTGGAGGTGCGTCGGAGAAAGGGTCATCTGTAGGGATCTTTAGTTTGGTGCAGAGTGATGCAAGGACAGATTCAAGCTGGGTGGTCAGTTCTTGTTCGACTTCCTCCATTAAGGACTGCATGGTTGTATTTATGGTTGTATTGATGGTTGTATCGATGGAGGCAACATTGGCATTGAGTTGTTTCACTTCTTTTTGGGTCTCGAGGAGACCAAATTGCAAGGTGTTGAAGCGAGCTTCCAGGTCTTGGCTATGGGTATGGGCCATGAGGATGGGTGAACTGAAAAGGGGTGGGCGGGGTCAAATTTTTTGCCAAAAAATGATATGGATGAATGTGATAAGGGAGAAGAGATGAATCCAATGGAATAGGTCTCAAATAATGGTGAAAAAATTTCCAGATTTTTTTATTTTTATTTTTTAACACCTGCAGAGTTATACTCCGTTCTGAAGAATACTGCAGCGATGAAATCCCCAAATGCTTAACCAGTAAGAAAAGTGTAGTGATTTGGCAACCTGAACACAGTTGCATGGTAACAGATCTTGTCTATTTTAATTTGTTTATGTTTCTATCCCCCAAGGGTTAGGTATTCA
This sequence comes from Picea engelmannii, assembly GCA_009831015.1. Classification (NCBI taxonomy): domain Eukaryota; kingdom Viridiplantae; phylum Streptophyta; class Pinopsida; order Pinales; family Pinaceae; genus Picea; species Picea engelmannii. The sequence continues at coordinate 544,456 of ML785855.1, forward strand.
AGGGTTCTACAGACAAGGGTTTTCCCTATGCTATATCTCTCTGATATACTTGCAGGGTCCAACAATAGTACTCAGCCCAATATCCTCGGGAACTAACTAAGGAGGATAGACCGTACCCGTAGCCATACTACCCGACTACCCAGGTACTAGAGAGTATCTTCCCGAGTGTTGTTCTTGGTGGCACTATAGCAGTCAGGCGGCCGATCAGTTTATCTAAAGAGGGCTTCAGGAAATCTAGGCCAATCCATACATAGGTGTTGTTTGATGCGCTACCACTCGAAGGGGTACCAATAGGGGTTACAAGCGTGGCCAACAGATGTGCGCTTAAGAACCACTTGTATTTCCTGCATGTATGAATCCCTAAATCGCGGGTTTATGCGCGTAACAACAAGTCTCTATGGATTAAAGGAACCGAAATACGTCTCTACCTTGAAAAAAAAATTCCCACAATTTCTGCCAAGGAAAGTGCTCTGATACCACTTGTAATATACCAGATATAAAAAGTATGCAGAATAGAAATATAACCGGCATAATCTCCACAATAACAC
>ML785855.1:578318-598529 GCA_009831015.1 Picea engelmannii
TCTCGAAGTTAGCTTGAAAGATGCTATCCGAGAAGTGTCCAAAGATGTTTGGAGAAGACTCTTCTTCTTGAGTTTTTTCCTGCTCCACTTCCTCTTGAGGGATTTCAGGAGGCATCAAGTCATCTTGGGCTCCTAGAATTGTCTGGAGAGCGCATTGCAAACTTTCTAGGTTCAAGCCTTCGGGGTTAGGCCGGTTGGCAGGAAAATGCTTTCGGAAAGGAGGTTTGTAGGGTCCTTTACTCGAAGAAGCTTCCTCAGTCGACCTTTTTAAATCTATAACTTGATTAGACAATTTTTGTACAACTTTGGTTAAATTTTCTAAATCATAGTTTTCAGGTTGTGTTTTGTTTAGTGTAGGTCTGGGGAGAATTTCAATCTTCTTTTTGGAAGAAGAAACAGTCTCAGTTTCGTTGCTAGAAGATTCCTTAAGACTAAGTATGTATTTTTCAATCTGAGTAGCCTCTTCAAAGGCTTCTAACAACGTCGCCTTTTTAGATCGTTTAACCCAAATAGCTATACTTTGATGTAGATATTTAGTGTAGTAAGCTATTACAAGACTCTCAGCAGGCATAGAATCTGCAGGGATTCGATTTTTAAGCATTAAGAATATTTGATTAAAATCTTTAACTTTTTCTTTTGGGTTCATTTTTAAGATCGAAAGATCCATGACTAAGACTTTCGGAGGTTTACCATCTCCGAATTTTTCCAAAAAACATGACTCAAACTTTTCCCAAGACACTATGGTATGAGGCTATTGGGCAAAGTACCAAGTGTATGCATTACCCTCAAAAGTGTAAGGGAAAAACCTACAGACAACATCTTCATGTTCAACATTACGGAGTCTGATGGCTAACATAAATTTTTTGATATGATCTTCATCTATCTGTTTTGAATCAGGATCAAACTTAGGAATCCATTTCTATGAGTGCTTAGGTAAAGGGTGTTGGGCTCTAGGTACAGCTACAACATCCTGGTCCAACCAGGGTCTAGCAGGATTGTTCTGATTTTCCATTGGGGTAGTGGGTGTGGAAGGCTGAGAAGGTGGGTTTCCTTCGTCAGAAGAGGAATCTCTTTCAGAAGAGGAAGGAGATGAGGGAGGTGGTGAAAGAGGTATCCTAGATCCCCTTGCAACATGATTTGTGTTTGGATCCGTAGGATTCACAGTGAGGTTAATATCCTCTAACTGTTCTCTGATATCAGAGAAGTCTAAAGGTTGACCCCATGGGCGGTTTGGTCGCCTTAAACTAGCTAAGGCACTGTGTGTTTTGATAAGAGATTGACGAACGATCTCTTGTATATCACCACATGTAGGATTAGGGGTTGTTGGCTCAACTGTGATCTGTGGATCGTCGGTTGAAGTAGTTGTTGTTTGAGGGGGAATATTATCTTGTGAATGGCTTCTAGTGCCATTAATTAAGTTTGTGCCCTCCTTCTAGTGCCATTTGTTGACTGGCGAAATTGTCCGTCCGTCAATTGAGAGAGTGGAACCGGTCCAGGGTTGTCTAAATAACCCAAGTCGTTTGGAATGAACCACCCTGACGGGTTTAACGGCTCCGTTGGYTGCTCTAAGATCCTAAGAAAACCAAAGAGAAAACTAATCTAACTAACTAATCTAACTAAAACAAATAAAACAAACTAAACTAACTAAAAACTAATAAAACAAATTAACTAAAAACAAACAAACTATTACACTAATCTAATTGAAACAAACTAATAAATAAACTAAAACTAAATATAAGAAACTAAATTAACTACTCTAACTATTATATACAATCTACTAATTACTATTACACTAACTCTAGCAATTAAATATCTAATTACTAATTAGATTACAACTTATTCACAAATATACAATATTCACAACTGGCAGATTTAAATAAAACCTGTAAAACTCATGTGCTTTCTGCCCTAAGACAACAATATATGTTTTTTGATTTTTATATTTTATGAAAAAAAAAAAAAACTTTACTGAAATTAAACGATCTAATATATTTACTGAAATTAAACAATCTAATATACTAAACACATATATCTAAACAAACAAATGAAAAAATGACCTGGAAACGCTCCAAGTGTGCCCTGTGTATGATGACTTCAAAGCTGGTCGGAGGAAGGAAACTCACACCGGTTAGTCCATAAGCTTCTCGTAAACGATAGGTTGTGCTTCTCTTTGAGTTGTTTACAGGAAAAACAAGACATAAAAGATCATAACAATTTTATGATTTAAAAATCTCTACAATAAGGGAAACCTGTTATGTAAAAACTTATAATTGATAATTCAATCAATGAAGAAGATAAACCTGTCATTCACAAACTGAATTAAACAATTGTTATGTCCTTTATACACTTGGAAGAAACTAGATATGTATTACAGTGATTAAAATTATATCATTTGCACATGATTAAGATAGCTAAAGTAGTCATTATCCAGATACAAATTGATATACACAACGTGAAACAAAACATTGATATAATGAGAAGCTAAAGCTGTGACAAAACACCAATTTCTGCTTCAGTCTATATTAAAACTCCATATCCTTGTTCTCCCACGAATGAGGATGAACATTATTACAAAAATAATAAGTATTTATAAGTCTCTCCACAGGGTAAAACCTCCCTGTGGATAATATCAAATTGTTTTACATAATCTGGGAGATATCCCAAAATCAACTAAACTAGGAAACTAAAATGCAAATGAAATCTTTGAAATATCCCATAACTGCTCATCAAATCCATTGAAATTTCGAATTCATCTGCAATAGATCAAAAATAACAAGTTAGAAAGGTATTTCATAAGAAAAACAATAAAAATTTGACTCTACAGACTTAGCTACAGACTCATCTGATTCTGTAGGTAGTCTAAAATAGCATACAGGACCAGAATCAAAATCAAATCAAATCTCTCTTCTTTTTTTTAAAGAATCAAATCCAATTTTCTTTCAATAAACATTAAAAACGAATCACTAATGCTTCCAATGATTTTATCATTCAATATAAAACATAATCAAAAGTGATTTAATGGAAACAGGGGTGAGAATACTCTATTTTATTTTGCCATAAAATTGGGTCAAAATAATAATAAGACTATCCCATATCCAATTAAAATCGATAGCAGATCATATCATAGGTGATACAATTTAATCCAACACAGCGATCATTGACTCGTTATATCCATAACAACAGATTCATATCATTCAATCAAATGTAAAGATAGGTAGATTGTTTCGATTGTGTTCAAATGAAATCATACTCAACAACATCGACCCAACGAATTTCGTGATTGATCCTTGCACAGTCAACAGGCAGGAGCGTGATAGAATCAACAGAATTCATAATATAAACTGGTTAAATAATCAAAATAAATCACGACTGAGTCTAATATAGAAACAAATCATGAGACAGGATACAGTCGATTTTGTTTCTCGAATCGAATTCAAACAACAAATTCATTGCAAACGAACTGATAACATGGTGGAATAAACCAATGCGAATTAATCGACTGGGTATTACTGTTATGAATCGTATCTATCCACGAAATAGAATCATATCGAACATAACCCGAATCATATCCCTATTGATCGAAAATCATATGGATATAAAAACGTAACAGTTTACCATTGGTTCCAATCATATCATATACATTGTAACCGATTCAAATTGAGACTTGATTTTTTTCAAAATCAAAATATGAGAAACAACTTGTGTCTAGAATAGATACAAATGACTTCAATTGACAGCAGAGTATCCAATTTAGATTAAATCAAACAACTCAAATCCATATCAAATCAAATCGGATCGATTAAAATCTAATCGAAACTAAACTGAGAAATAGAATTCCATTCAGTCAAAGAAAAACTATGTACATAATGCATATAACGTGATAGAGAAAATCCATGCTGTAATCAGACTTATTCAAAACCAAATTCGAATTCATTATATAAACAAGTGATAAAACATACCTGTGAGGCTACTCAAAATATGCCAACTTTGAATTCACGACCGATGTAGATGACTCCACATTTTTAAACAAGATAGAACCTGTCGTCCTCTGTTTCTTATCAGTGGTCTGTAACTCAGCCTTTTGACTGGTAAGCCATGCAACTTGGTCCTCCAAATAGTGAATTCTGGACTGTAGCATAGGTACATCAAGATAATATCTTTCCAACCATGAGCTGCATTGATCACAAGGTGGCATTGCAGGTTCAGGAGAGGGTTTGGATGAATGATTGGGGACTTTACATGGAAGCTTAATGCCAGGGTAATCAGGGTCGTTTTACAAGCAAGGTGGTAGGTTCGACACGAAGTCATATGAGGGTTTGGCACACAGACCTTACGAATAGGGATATTCACTTGCCAAAAAACGTTCAACCTCTGAATCATATTCCTCGCTCAACATGATAGGTTCAGGATTGACAGGGGTCTTCGGCTTGTTCCTCACCATATGAGAGATTAGATGGGTAGTCTTTTTTCCTTTGACATTTACAGTGGGTTTCGCTTTGGACTTCTTGCCCACAGGCTTAACAGTCTCGGCATCCTTAGTCACAGAGTGGGGTAGGTCGATAGGTGAGTCAGGTAAGGGTTTAGGTAATAGAATGTTTTAGGGTATCGGGGACACAGTCTTACCCTCGCTCACCACAAGTTTGTCAACCTGTGGAGGGTTCGAATCTTCAAAGTTATTTCGAGTAAAGAAATCGGTCCAACAATCTCCGTGTAACCCTAAATGACAGACAACAATCATTTTAACCAGCCCATAGTGAAAGAGTCTGCTATCAACCTGGTTCCTTTTGTATTTCTTTTACATCTTGAACAAGCTTCTATGCAGATAGTATGGCATATTGAGCCCAAAACCCATAAAAACCATAAGCAAACGAAGGTGGTGTAAGAAAAAAAACCCATACCAACCCTCACAAGTGATAAATTGTTTGATAATCATCAGTAACTCATGCCAACGTTGTCTAAGCATGGTGACGGGCAGACCTTTGTTACAGGAGCTAACTTTACGTGACTGGAAGAGCAAAGTCCAAGGGACTTCTTCTACCTTGCAATTCTTGGACCATCGTTGTCCAATGATAGTCAAACCGATAGAAAGAGCAACAAACTTCTCGTCAATTTGCAATTGAACATTGTCGACCTTGGCTCGACAACCATCAAAGGTCAATGCGAATTTCTGGGCAATGTAAAGATTAAACCCTTCGAATTTCTATATGAACGGGAGCCATCCAAATTCCTCAAGGTCATTGCGGGCACTATCGAACATCAACAGGGCCTGGCTGCCATTAGGTTCATCTCGAATGACAGGAGCCATGGCGCAAGCACATGGTAAGGGTTTGGTTAGAGTTCATCAACACAGAGTAACAGCGTTACCCAAACCAACAGCAATGAATCTAGCCAAAACGGGTAGGCATTAACGCAAGCGTGCAAAGGTGGTGGAGTTGTTTACCGCCATGCAGAGCAATAATGGTTGCAGTACAACCATTGATATGGATATTCAAATCGTAATGGTGGATTATCTATTAATTCATGTGTACAACTAATCAAAATCCAACCAATACAAGCCAGCACTATCATAAAACATTCATCGTATAGGTTAACACCAAAATTATATATGCGCCCATGTGCCAAATCGAATTCACATGGTCGACTAGCCTAATTTTATGAAAATTATCATAAGGATTATGTTATACATATAAAAAATTAATCCAAACCCCTATGCATTTTATAAAATCAATGATCAAGCTAGTCATAAAATGTATAAATCCATATGCTCAATGCCTCACAAACTTAATAAAATCAAGTCATGCAATCCAAAAAATGTCCAATGAGCATAGTTCGAAAATCCTTTCAGCCACATAACGATAAACCAAAGGTAAGTGACAATCAAAACATCAATAAAAAGATTATGACAGTTCAAGTAACAATGGAGGAGTTTTCACGCTTACAGTCGTGAAAACTAAATGTATCCCAATTTGCAAGTGTCACAAGAAATGAAAATATCGTCTATTTACAAAATGCGATGAAAATTTGAAGATCAGAAGACATAGGTGTAGGAAGCTTATAGGACAATAGAAAAAATTGAATTGGCTGCCAACAGTATGGAAGGTAGTTTTAAGTTGGTCTGGTGGGGACATCAGGACTTGGTTGTACCCCGAGAAACTATCCAGTAAGGATAGCCTCTCAGAACCAGATACATGTTGAAGGATCGGTTCCATGGGTGGGACAGGATAGTTGTCTTCATCAGACGCTCTATTAAGGTTTCAGAAATCAATGCAGAGTCGAATTTCCCCACTTTTCTTCCGGACTGGGACAAGGTTAGAAACCCATTGAGTGTGCCTAACAGGAAAAATTATCTTAGCATTTAGGAGCTTATTCAATTCTTTTTTAACGGTCGGTTCGAGCTTATGATGCATTTTCCTTAGTTTTTGTTGAAAAGGTAAGGTTTGGGGCTTCATAGGAATGACATGTTGTATGATATTAGGGTCAAAAGTTTTAAGGTCATCATATGTCCATGCAAATACATCTTTAAATTCTTTGAACAATTTAATAAATGCAACTTTTTCTTGTTGAGAACATCCTACCCCTAGATTAATGCACTGCGGATTGTCCTTAGTTCCTAAGTTTACTTTTTCATAAGATAACGAGGAACTATTGGTTTTACAGTTGACCGTCTTTTTAAATTTGTCTTGAAGATCATAAAACTTCTCTAATCTAGCTATTGATTTAGGGATCTAGTTTACCATATCCGATGAAGATTCAGGAGTTCTCGGATCTGGTATTACCATGAAATCGCACAAATTGTCGTCGTGTGTGTGTTCGTCTATCACTGCGCCTTGAAAAGTTTCTTCCATGTGCAGAAAGTTAATAATCTGCTGATCATCGTCAAATACTCTCCAATTCGTGATGTTTTCAGGAATGGATGGTATGAACAACAACTCAACGGAGAATTCATATGGGGACAAGCCTTCTGCAGGAAGAAGTTTAGAAGCTACATTAGCTAATAAATCTACTTCAGAATTATTCAATCTAGGAATAGAATTTATATTGAAAGCAGAAAATTTATTCATTAAATTCCATACCTCAGATTGGTAGCTTTTGAGATGTGGAGACAGACAGTGGATAGAATCTCTTACCTGTCTAACCACTATTTTGGAGTCGCCAAAGACGGTTAAATTTTGAATGTTCATATCCGAAGCTTTTCTGAGACCTTATAGTAAAGCCTCATATTCTGCAGTGTTATTAGTACATTCAAATTCCAACCTACATGCAATTAATGTTTTGTTACCTGCCAGATCGATAATGACGCAGCCTACACCAACTCCTTCTTTGGACTTTGACCCGTCAAAATACAGAGACCAAATTTGATTTCCATCGGGCACATGAGACCGTTGCGTAGAAGTTGTTGGCTGCATGTATGCTACAATCTCAGACTATTGTTTTGGATTGGTGATAGTTAAAGCCTTGTCCATGAAGTTTCCGAAAAAGGTGTCCATCCCTTGTACTTCGGGTGAATCAACAGAAGGTGTAAATGGTTCGTTGGGATCGTTTAAATCTGTGACTGGGAACTTAAGGTAGAATTCACGATTCACTTTTATCTTGTTAGGATTGTCATTTTCTGGAATCCATAGGTGAGACCAATCTATCGCAAAATAACCATGTAGCTGCTCCGACCAGTCCCTGCTTAAAAACAGACCATACACTTCTGGAATATCCACAACAATTATATCAATGACTTGATGAACCTTGGGGTTAGACAATAATCTAATAAGCACATTCTTTAGTTTGCCTATCACTTTAACATTGGTACGATCAAGTTGTATGATTTTTAAAGTAGATGGTTCAACTTCTGCGTTAATCTTCTGGCATACAGACCATGGCATCACGTTGGATGACGCTCCTGAGTCTACCATACAATTGTGCATGTTTCTATTAAAGATTTCAAAAGTTAACAAAAATGGAGGTACATTTTTGTGAGTACTAAGAGTAGTAGCTTGTGGCTTTTTACTCGCAGTTTCTAAAGCTACTTTATCTACATTATTTACATTATTTACATTACTTACAGGAAGGCTTTCTTTATCTTGAGGATCAGGATTTTTTTTGGTGGAAGTCTTCTGAGGAATTTTGTTCTGCACAACCTTGTTACTTCTTGAATTACCATTTTTTCCATTCTCTGCGATATTCTGTAACATTTTTTGTAGCAGAAATGGAAATTTCAATAACTCATAAACAGAAATGTTAGCTCTCAACTTTTTAAGATCTTCAACTAAATCATAATCTAAGTTGGGGTTCACATTACTCTGTTTAGTGTCAGCTAGTTTAGACTGCTTTGGAGGCGAAGTTGTAGTGTTTTCGGCAGAAGGTTTGTTTTTTGTCTTACTCTTGGTATTATAAGGGTGCACTATCTCGAAGTTAGCTTGAAAGATGTTATTCGAGAAGTGTCCAAAAATGTTTGGAGAAGACTCTTCTTCTTGAATTGTCTCTTGTTCAACTACCTCCTCAGGAATCTCAGGAGGCATCAAGTTATGTTGGGCTTCTAGAATTGTTTGAAGAGCGCATTGCAGACTTTCTAGATTAAGGCTTTCGGTGGTTACATTAGGTTAGTTGGTAGGAAAAGGCTTCTGGAATGGGGTTTTGTAAGGTCCTTTTCTCAAGGAAGCTTCTTCGATTGTCCTTTTTAAGTCTATAACTTGATTCGATAGTTTTTGAACAACTTTAGTTAAGTTTTCTAAATTAGAGCTTTCAGGTTGTGCTTTACTTTGAGTGGGTCTGGGGAGGATTTCAATCTTCTTTTTGGAAGAAGAACTAATCTCTGTTTTGTTGCTAGTAGAGTCTTTAAGACTAAGTATGTCTTTTTTGATCTGGCTGGCCTCCTCGAAGGCTTCTAACAACATGGCTTTCTTAGATCTTTTAACCCAAATAGCTATACTTTGATGCAAAGCTTTAGTGTAGTATGCTATTATAAGACTCTCAGCAAGCATGGAATCCGTAGGGATTCGGTTTTTAAGTGTTAAGAATCTTTTATTAAAGTCTTTAACTTTTTCTTTTGGGTTCATTCTTAATCTATAAAGGTCCATGACTAGGACTTCCGGAGGCTTACCATCTCCGAACTTTTCCAAAAAGCATGACTCAAACTTTTCCCAAGACACGATAGTATGGGGTTGTTGGGAAAAGTACCATGTGGATGCATTTCCCTCGAAAGTATAGGGGAACAACCTACAGACAACGTCTTCATGTTAGACATTGCAGAGTCTTATGGCTAACATAAACTTTTTAATGTGATCTTCAGCGATCTGTTTTGAGTCAGGGTCAAACTTGGGAAGCCATTTCTCTGGGTGTTTAGGTAAAGGATGCTGAGCTCCAGGTACAGCTATGGCATCCTGGTCAAGCCAAGGTCTAACAGGATTTTTCTGATTTTCCATTGGGGTAGTGGGTGTGGAAGGCTGAGAAGGGGAAATGCCTTCGTCAGAGGAACCTCCTCCAGAAGAGGAAGGAGATGATGGAGGTGGTGAAGGAGGTATCCTAGATCCTCCTACAGCAGGATTTAAGATTGGATCTGTAGGATTCACAGTGAGATCAGTGCCTCCTAATTGTTCTCTGATATCAGAGAAGTCCAAAGGTTGGCCCCACAGACGGTTAGGTTGCCTCAAACGGGCTAAGGCACTATGTTTTTTTATAAGAGATTGACGGACAATTTGTTGTATGTCACCACTTGTAGGATTAGGGGTTGCTGGGTCAACTGTGATCTGTGGATCATCGGTTGAAGTGGTTGTTGTTTGAAGGGGAATATTATCATTCGAATGGCTTCTAGTCACTATAGGTGAGCGATTAGGTGGTGGAGGAGTCTTGTGACCACCTCGTGCCATTAATTAATTTCAGGCCCTCTTTCTAGCGCCATTTGTTGACGGGAGAAATTGACCGTCTGTCAACTGAGAAAGTGGAACTGGTCTAGGGTTGTCTAATAACCCAAGCCATTTGGGATGAACCACCCTGACAGGTTTAGCGGCTCCATTAGCCGATCTAAGTCCTAAGAAAACAAAAAAAAGAAAACTACTCTAAACTAACTAATCTAACAAAAATAACTATTAAACAAACTAAACTAATCTAACTAAAAATAACAATTAAAACAAACTAATAAACTAATCTAATTAACTATTTAAAACAAACTAAACAAATCTAACTATTCTAATCTATAGAATCTACTATCTAATACTATATTAACTCTAACTAATTTAAATATCTAACTACTAACATAAGTAAAACTTATTCACAAAATCTACAATATCTACAATTTTACAGATTTGAATGAAACCTGAAAAAAAACTAATTTATATTATGCCCTAAGACAGAGAGATATTTTTTGTTGATTTTATAATTTTATGAACAAGAAATAAAACAAAAACTAACTAAACTAAACAACTAATATACTAATTCTATCTACAAATCTAACTAAACATATATCTAACTAAACTACTAATATTATACTAATAAATTAACCAAACAAACAAATAACAAACTGACCTGGAGAAACGCTTTTAGGTTTGTCCTATATGAAATGATCATCTTAGCTGATCGGAGGGAGAAACCCGCACCGAATTATCTAGGTGCTCCTTGTAAATAGAAAGCTGCAGTGCTCTTCAAATATGATTACAGGACAAACAAGACATAAAAATTACAACAATCTTATGATTTATAAATCTTCACAGTTAGATAAACCTGTATGCAAAGATCTATACGAAATGATTCAATTAATGAAGAAGAGAAATCTTTGATTCATTAACTGAAACAAAGTAATTGTTGTATTTTTTAAGTAATGAAAGAAATCAGATATGGATAACACATTAATTAAATCATATCATTCTGCAACAGATTATGATAGCTAAAGTAGTCTATAATCAACTGCAAACGACATGCATAAACTTGAAACAAAAGATTGATATGTTGAAAGCGAAAGCTGTAGCAAAACATCAACTCTTGTCTCAGTTTGTATTAAAAATCCATAGCATGTTTCTCCCACAAGTGAGAATGCCTTATTACACAAAATAATAAGTATTTAAGGACCTTCCACAGGGTAAAACATCCCTGTGGAAGTTACCAAAATTGTTTACATAAAATATGGGAAGATATCCCAAGTCTGACTAAACTAGGAACCTAAAAAAAAACTAAAACACACAAATATCTCCTAGACTGTCCAGCATGCCCAATGCAATTCAGATGTACCTGAAAAGGGTTAAAAATGGACAAGTTAGAAGGATATTTTATTGATAAAAATGATAAAAATATAATTCTATAGACTAGCTACAGAATCTTGCGATTCTATACCTGGTCTAAATCAGATACAAAATCAGCATTAAAATCAATTCAAATATTTAAAGAATTAAATTCAACTATTAACAAGTATCTAATAGCTATTTGAAAGACAAACGAATCATTCAATTTGAAATTGTCATACTAGTTTGAGATCAAAACATGACTAAGATCAATCAAACGACTACAGAAATGAATATACTCTGTTTCGTTGGTTGTCACAAAATCGGGTAAACAGAATTGTAATGAAAAGTAATGAAATCATTTTCATATCAAACTGGAATAGATACAATTAAACAAATTGATTGCCTTTTCCATCAACAGTAAACACGACCGAATCTATATGAAAACAACATGATCACTTTCAAATTCGATACAACTGTATTAACATAAACAAACGATCCATCAAATCAAAATTGGAGTGTCAATTACTACAAACGAAATGATAATGGAATCAATCGATTGATAACAGGATCTGTAGGATTTTTTCAATCGTTTGTTATTGCTATTTGGGGCAAACAAATTGATTGACGTTGAATGAAATCGTTCATTTCAAAACGAACTTATTAACCGAATTTGACAGAGATAACATTTGTCGATCTGGGTTTAATCAACTCGTTTTGCAAATTAAAATCAAGAAGAAAAGAATCTATGATACGTATTCAAATCATGAAAACAATCGTACTAACTGAAAATACACAACAATCCAATCAAGAGAAAAGTGAATCGAGCAGTTGGAGTTTAACATATCCGTTGAGAATCAAAACTGTTCCATGATTCAGGCATAGATATGTTTTGCACAGGCTTAAATGAGAATATCGTTTCCATACAAAACAAAGTCGTCCTTTCCAAATTGGAGTCGAACAGAGTTGTATTCCTTATTTAGAATATTATATCACATAACATATTAAAAGATCATAAGAATCAAACTCATGAAATCGTTCAAAAATCACACCATAAAATCTGAGCCGATATAATCCAACCATAACGAAATCATACCAAATCAAAACTTCATTAAATTTTATAACCGTTTTGATAATCCAACCAAGTCAAAGTCATTTCGAATAATAAACAAACTTTTCAAAACTTAGAAATCAATTTACTATATTAATCCAAGCAATTCACAAAATGAAAATGATATCGAAATTCATACCTAGATGACGAGCAGACAGCTTGATCATGACATTTTTTAATTGACGACCGTTGTAGCCGATTCAACATTCCTAAAAACGATGGAACCAGTAGTTTTCTGCTTCCTATCATTTGCTTGAATCTTTTCCCTTTGGCTTGTCAACACTGCAACTTGGTTTCCAATGCTTTGATTTCCGATTGAAGTAAGGGAACGTCTATATAGTATCGTTCCAACCACACATCACATTGGTCACAAGACAACTGTCTGGGCTTCGAAAATGCAAGTGACGGTTTGGTTACATTGCCGAGGGTTTCGTTAGGTAGCTTGATCCCTGGGTAACTAGGATTGTGCCTTAGGCAACGGGGGAGATTGGAAACAAAATCATAGGGTGGCTCGGAGCACAAACCTTGGGAGTAAGGGTACTCACTAGGTAGGAAGCATTCAATGTCAGAGTCAAAATCTTCACTGAGGATTATAGGCTCCTGATCAACGCTAGGTTTAGGTTTATTTCTAGCCATTCTCGAGATAAGCCGAGCATTCTTTTTACCTTTGCCATCAACAGTAGGGTTTCCCTTGACCTTTTTGCTCACAGGATTTTTTATAGCCTCAGCCTTCTCAGTTATAATGTCGGGTAGGTCAATATCAGGATCGACCGAGGGTTTAGGAGAGGGCAGTAGGACATGGAAGGGTATGGGTGGCCCAACCTTAGTTTCATTAACCACAGGCTTGTCAACTTGGACGGGCTCTGCCTCAACAAAACCATTCTGAGATATAAAATATTTTCAGCTATCACCGTTGAGATTTAAGTGATGAACAATGATGAGTCTGATTAGGCCATGGTGGAACAGGCTGCTATTGGCCTTTTCTCTTTTAAACCTTTTTGACATTTTATAAAGGCTACGCTGGAAGTAAAAAGGCATATTCAATGGATACCCTATTGTTGGCAGCCAATTCACATTTTTCTATTGTCTTATAAGCTGCCTACACCAATGTTTTGCAAACATCAATTTTTCGTCGCATTTTCAATAAACGACATTTTTATTCTCTGCGACATTTGCATATTTTCCTTCATTTTGTTTTCATGACTATAAGCGTGAAAACTTAGTCTTTCAAAGTTGCATTAAAATCACTATTTGAACTGTCATTGTCTTTCTTGTCAATATGCCTATTGCGCTTACATTGCACTTATCGTTATACAACTGGTAAGATTCTTTGAGAAGTACTCATGCTTCGTATTTATGGTACGACTTGGCTTCATTAAGTGTGTAATGCATTGGTATTTGGATTGGCGTTTTAGTTGACCTACTTAACCTTTGATTTCATAAGAAATATGGGTATTATGTTTAAATCTTTCATACATATCTTTTTTAATATAATCCCTATGTTAATGTTTTCATAACTATTGGTTGGTTGATTATATGAATACACATTGGTGCATGGTTAATATTTGATTTTGGTTTCAATTGGAATGATTTATGGCTTATAACTTTGGCACAATGTTGATTGCGCATTGGATTATACACTCACTGTTGTTTTCATTGATCGGCCAATTGATATGACTATTGAACTATGCTATAGTGGATTGAACAACTATGATGATCGGTGGTTGTACTTTGGCATAAATATTATGCATGGGCCAAAATAACTCCACTACCCTCGCACACTTTGGCATTAACGCCTTCCTCCTTACCAGGTTACCCTTGTTGATTTTTGGGCAAATTTTTGAGTTTTGAGTCCTGCGTATACCTTGTCCAAACCCTACCCAGACCCCTGTCCATTGTATGTTCTCTCCTTGCTCATGAAGGGCGATTTGAACCCCCATGGTGTTCAGAGTCGGTGTTGGTTTCATTTTTTCCAGAGAAGATTGCTTAAGACTGCCCCCGTAATTGTCCCAGAGTCACGTTTTTGCGTGAGCGATTCTGGGCAAATGGTTCTGAATTAGATCAAACCGTTGAAACCCCAGAACCGTTGTTAGCCCCTTTACCCTCATCTCGATAGGTTTCCTCAGCAATCGAGTGGTTACAGAGATCTAGCTCATGTTTTTCAGGTCAATTTCTCAGATCTACTCAATGGCTGAAGGGAACGTTTTGGTTTGTGTGTATTTGTTGAAATGTTTTCCCCAGACCTGGGCCACAAAAAATCTCTCACTCGTTCAGCCAGGTGTCTTTGCATCCTATTGAACCCTTGATCAATTCAAAAGGTATTCAACCAGTCTTCCAGCATTTTTCTTTTACATCTATAGGACAAGGAACTGTGCAGGCTTATCACTTAAATCTCAGGAGCTTACTGCTATACTCTTAACAGTGAGGGTGTATTGCAGTCTTGTTTTGAAATATAATATACACTTTGTGGGTGATTTACATGATACGTTTCAAGTTGAATGAGTCTAAGAATCAAGAACCAAAAGATTTGGATGACTGGGAAGATGCTGCTGAACTTTTGACAACTGTGGAGAAATTAGATGTACCAGAACTAAGAAGCTCAAGCAACAAAAAGTACAATAGATATTTTTTGTTGACTTTCAGAAGTCAGTTTAAAGATCTATCTTCACAGGTTAAAATTCCATCAGACATAATGGAAGTCCTTATGACTCCTCAAGTGATTGCAAGTCATATTAGAGAGATTGTGTCATTAAATCACAGTGGCATTTCTCGATTTGAACGTCGTGGGAGTAGTGTAGACATTATAGATGAAGATAGATGGAACAAGTCGGCAGATCTGTCTGGTCGTGATGTTCATATGGAAGTAGGCCTAGGTGGCCCTCCTGGTGGGTTTCGACCAGGACAAGGCTCCAGTCCCGGTTTTGGAAGGAATGCACGTGAAATTCCAAAGCATATGAGTGGAATCCTCCCTGGTGGACCTTTCATGCAAATGTCTTTCCCACAAGTTGGGTTAGCAAGAAGTAGTGTTGATGCTGATAAATGGCAGCGTGCTTATGGATTCCAAAAGCATTTGATTCCTCCACCTCAAACACCTTCGCCTGCAATTCATAAATCTGAGAACCGATATGAAGTGGGAAATTTTTCTGATGAGGAACAGGCAAAACAGAGAAAGATAAAATCAATACTTAACAAATTAACACCTCAAAACTTTGATAGACTTTTTGTACAGGTCAAAGAAGTGAACATTGATTCTGCACTTTGTCTTACTGGAGTGACATCTCAGATTTTTGAAAAAGCCCTGATGGAGCCAATATTTTGTGAAATGTATGCAAAATTTTGTGTCCAATTAGTTGCCGAATTGCTTGAATTTTATAAAGACAATGAAAAAGTTATATTCAAGAGAGAACTCCTAAACAATTGTCAGGAAGAATTTGAAAGGGATGAAATGGAACAGGCAAAAGCTGATAGGAATGTAGGGGATAGTGATTTAAAGATTTCAGGAGAGAAGAGAGAGGAGAAAAAGGCTGCAATGCGCAGGAGAATGCTAGGAAACATACGGTTTATAAGTGAGATTTACAAATAAAGCATGTTGACTGAAAGAATAATGCATGAATGCATCAAGAAATTTCTTGGAGAGTACCAAAATCCAGATACCGAGCATGTGGAAGCTCTGTGCAAACTAATGAGCACTATTGGTGACATGATTGATCATCCAAAGGCCAAGGAGCACAATGATGCATACTTTGATAGGATGGCACAAAATTTGATTTGGAATGTGAGAAAGATGTTGATGAATATGGACCAAGAGCTTTTTCAAGAATGCCAACGTAGGTTCCATGAAGAGGAAACAAAGGCAATACACACACAAAAGAAGGACGGAATGACATGGCAATGTTTGAAAGCAGTTGTTGCTTCAAAAGCTTTGTCTTGCAGGTTTTGGATAGTCGTGGCTACTTGTTGACTGCTTTGGGCCATGGCTTGTGGCCATCCATGGTACTTTTGGCAGAAATTGTTCAGACTTTTATATTGGCAGATCTCTCTTTTAAAGTGTTGTAGGTGGGAAATTATTGTTGTGGCTTCCTTCAAGAGTGGTGTGATTTCAATCTAATTGTCCTGTTGAAGTTGCTATGGAACTGGTGTATGCTTTGGATCTGGTGGCAAGATTTTTCATCTTTAATTCCCTACAATCAATTCTAGATGGATTTATTGATATGAAAAACAGATGGATGTAGGAGTTTTACCTCTATATGGATGGATTTTGTATATGAGTTGCATTCATACCAAAGATTTATTTGATATTTGTTTTGATTGAAATAGATTCAATTAAGATTTTGTTTGTTCTAAATTAGCATAACAGTTTTGGTTGTTGTGATTTAAATGATTTGCTTTGTTATTTTTAGTAATCAAATATTTGTTCTAATAACTTGTGTTAGCGATATTTCTTATTAAGGGGGAAGGAGTGCGAAAGGATGGGTTAAAACCCATTTGTCCTAAGTCTTGGGCGAATATGCACCCATGGTAAACAACACGCAAGTCCGAGCGGTCCAGATTCACGCACCTGGATCAACGGCGCGCGTTGGATTCTGGACCCCCCTCGCCTTTCTACCTTTAAACGGGGCGGGGGGGGGGGGTCCGGAATCGGGGGCGCACCTCTCTGATGGCCCATATCAGCACGCCCAGATCAACGGCGATGAAGACCATTCCGGACCCCCCCCCACCTTTCTACCTTTAAGCAGAGGGGGGGGTCCGAAATTCCATATGCAGCTTCCAGAAAGCCACGATCGAGGCACCCAGATCAACAATGCTTGTGCAGCCCCGCCATTCTCAGCTGCCCGATGCTTAACTAATGTGGGCCCTCCTCTCGTCATTTCATCCTCCCTTCCGCCTTTCCCCTGCTGCTGTGTGTCATCCATTCACCTCCTCCTCTTTGGTCGACGTGGTCTTACCTTCTTCTCACCACCCACTCATTCCTTTCCATGAGTCCCGCTCCTTTCCACATCAGCCTCACACCCGAAGGCGAATTCATTCCTCCCGTCTTCCTCCCTTTCAACTGATGTCTTCTGCCATCAATCGTCCTCCATCATTCTTCTCTCATCTCGCCATGTCTTCCACGCCCTTATAGCTCGGCCCCACCATCCTCATCATGTGCCTCATCCTCCGCGCTGGCCTCCATGCCTATTTGTCGTGGTCAGTCTGTTATTCCATGTGACAGCGCAAGGAGTCTTCCATATCCCAAAGTGTTGAGTTGGCCAGGCCGTCCTCGATCCCAAGAAGCAGTTATTGAGGCAGTTGGTGGTGGTTAGACATCGTCTCCGCCCTAATGGGGACGTCCTGCAATGAATTAAAGGCACGTCGATTCGCCGATGTAACTGTCAGAAGACGAATCGCGACTGACATAAGTTACACGATTATTCAAAGATTGCGGCTACAGGATGTCAGAAGCCATGCAGACGCAAAGCTTTCAATGGATTTCTTGGTTCCGGTGCTATTATTGTTTTGAGTATATGTAGGCACTTTCGCCATTTTTGTATCTATCGATGGTAGAGCTAAGATCCCGACTGCAAAGTTTCAGAAAATACTCTGGTTTCGTGGTTATGCCTCTGTGTTTGAGACTTCT
The DNA here is from genome assembly GCA_009831015.1 of Picea engelmannii. Taxonomy (NCBI): domain Eukaryota; kingdom Viridiplantae; phylum Streptophyta; class Pinopsida; order Pinales; family Pinaceae; genus Picea; species Picea engelmannii. The sequence goes on from ML785855.1 coordinate 596,248, forward strand.
TGGTTTATAACAAACATTTTTTCTTTTCTTTCCATCTGGTTTCGTCTTATGCCGGAGAGTTTGGAGTTGAATGATTCACGCAAACTTAGCCATCTTGTTATGATAAAGGATTTGTTGTGACATTGTTGTGATTTCTGGTATCTGTGTTTGAATTTGAAAGGATTTTGTGTTCAGATCCATTCTTCTTCAGTCTGTTACAAACCGGATGTATGTGATAGACCTTTGCATCCTTCTTGCGTATGTCTTCCACCTACTCACCCCTTTACTACGACCCACTTTTTGGATTTTATCAAGACCTCACTCGTTCATTCATGCCTGGTCTGGTTTCTGAGTTGAGACGATATTGTTCTGATTTTCCTTCCATTTGATCGCCTTTTAAACAAATCGTGACATTAAACTGATGGGCTTCGGGCTCTGCCCCTGCTAGCAATCCAGGGGTGACCTCCATCGCCAACATTTCTGGCGCCGTTGCCGGGGACAATGTTGGATATATTCCCTGGGATTGAACGACAAAGATCAACTGATTTCTGAAGGTGCATCAGATATCAGAACCAGAAGATTGCTACTGTGCACCTGGCGACTCCACTGGGGAGAACTTGTTCTATCAACTGTGGCTTCGAGAGGCAAACATACGAGGTATAACCCACACTTTCCTTTAGCCACACCAGAAGCTGACGTGGAAGAAGTACGCAGAAAGGGAAAGAGCTCTGCAAAAGGAGTTCCCATCGTTGAAAAAGGTAATACGCCATCCCCTTCTGTGAAAACTCCATTGTCTTATTCTCAGCTTCCTAGTCGTACTTCCTCTAAGGTTTCCCGTTTTCTGAATTTTGGGAGTGTTCCTGCTGAGTTTTCTCCTCTTGGTCTAGTATCAGAGGGAGATATCCTTGTCACTCCCCCCTCAGGAGGTTTCACTACTCCTCCTTTGATTACTACTGTTGCGCAGAGAGAAACACCTGTACACTGAGGTCCCTTATACCTCTCTCTGTTTTCCCCGTCGTCTCCTATGAGGACCTCTTTTCCTACCTCGCCTGTTCATACTCCTTCTCCTCCCAGTTCTCCTCCACCTAACATCCCTATGGCTGGTGCTAACCCCCCTCCGAATAGAATGGATGCCATAGTCACTGCTAGATATGCTCCTTTGGTCCTGCCCCATCCTATGAACCCTCTCCCTGCTGGAGACTACTTGAAGTATATGCCCAAGTTCACAGGGGAGGGAGACATAACTGTTGAAGAACACTTGACCACTTTTTACAGTTATGCAGACAACCTCAATATTGAAAATGAAGATGTTTGGATGAGAGTCTTTGTCCAGAGCTTAGATGGTGAGGTTAGAAAGTGGTTTAGGGGACTGGCCCCTGGATCTATTGCTAGAATTGAAGCCTTGGATACAGTCCTCCTGAGGCAATGGGGAGATAGAAAGGATTACATATATTACATGACTGAGTTTGGGTCCCTAAAGAAGCAGGAAGGAGAATCTGTCTCTGAGTTCTCCAAAAGGTTCAATAAGATGTATAACAAGATTCCTACAGAAATAAAGCCTTCCGAAGCCTCTGCTCAAATTTCATATGCTAGTGCATTTGACCCCAACTTCTGTCTCGTATTAAGAGAAAGGAGAGCCACCTCTTTAGCTTAGATGCAAGATGCAGCTATAGAACTGGAATCCAACATGTTAGCAGCTGATAGACTGAGGAACCAGGCTGACACAAACAGAAGAAAGGAAAAGTCGGAAGCTTCAACTTCCAGCCCATCATTGTCCCACCCTCAAGTAAATGAGTTGGCACAAGTAATGAACTTTCTTAAAGAAGAGGTGGAGAGATTGAAGGTAGAAAGGAGGCAGATGTATAAGGTCCCTCAGAACACCGAAAATAAAGGGGGTTTCAGGAGACCCAACAATTTTGCTACTCCCATTATGCACAAAGAAAAGGAAAGAGACAGAGATGACCAAAAGATTCAGGCTCCCTTCCAGAACAACTTTGTAGCTGATGAAGAAGAAAGAGAACCAGATGAGCCTGAGCCTAAAATCCACTCTGTAGAATTCACTCCTCCTTTCCCCCACCTAACTAAGTCAGCATATGAGGAGTCTCTCATGAATAGTCAGTTAAATGAACTGAGCAAGGGAGACAAAGCTGGCGGTGGCCGAGGTAGGTATAACCTGAGATCCGACAAAAGGGTAGCAGCACCTAATGTTTCTGAGTCATCCACCAGAGAAGAGAAGCCTGCTGAAGAGATAGTAGACAACCACAGAGGTAAGAAGGCCCAACCTCTCTCCCCTATTATTCAAA
>ML785855.1:608931-628811 GCA_009831015.1 Picea engelmannii
GATTTTCTGGTTGTTATTTTGAGTTGAAATTTTCTTTGTTGTCCTATTCTGAATTGTTTCTTTTGACAGAGATAACTGCTTCTACCAGTGTGTCGCCATTGTTGGTAGCCAATTCACATTTTTCTATTGTCTTATAAGCTGCCTACACCAATGTTTTGCAAACATCAATTTTTCGTCGCATTTTCAATAAACACCATTTTTATTCTCTGCGACATTTGCATATTTTCCTTCATTTTGTTTTCACGACTGTAAGCATGAAAACTTAGTCTTTCAAAGTCGCATTAAAATCACTATTTGAACTGTCATTGTCTTTCTTGTCAATATGCCTATTACGCTTACATTGCACTTATCGTTATACAACTGGAAAGATTCTTTAAGCAATACTCATGCTTCATATTTATGGTATGACTTGGCTTCATTAAGTGTGTAATGCATTGGTATTTGGATTGGCATTTTAGTTGACCTACTTAACCTTTGATTTCATAAGAAATATGGGTATTATGTTTAAATCTTTCATACATATCTTTTTTAATATAATCCCTATGTTAATGTTTTCATAACTATTGGTTGGTTGATTATATGAATACACATTGGCGCATGGTTAATATTTGATTTTGGTTTCAATTGGAATGATTTATGGCTTATAACTTTGGCACAATGTTGATTGCGCATTAGATTATACACTCATCATTGTTTTCATTGATCGGCCAATTGATATGACTATTGAACTATGCTATAGTGGGTTGAACAGCTATGATGATCGGTGGTTGTACTTTGGCATATCTATTATGCATGGGCCAAAATAAATCCACTACCCTTGCACACTTTGGCATTAACGCCTTCCTCCTTACCAGGTTACCCCTGTTGATTTTTGGGCAAATTTCTGAGTTTTGAGTCCTGCGTATACCTTGTCCAAACCCTACCCGGACCCCTGTCCACTGTATGTTCTCTCCTTGCTCCTGAAGGGTGATTTAAACCCCCATGGTGTTCATAGTCGGTGTTGGTTTCATTTTTGCCAGAGAAGATTGCTTAAGACTGCCCCCGTAATTTCCCCACAGTCACGTTTTTGAGTGAGCGATTCTGGGCAAACGGTTCTGAATTAGATCAAACCATTGAAAACCCAGAACCGTTGTTAGCCCCTTTATCCTCTTCGCGAGTGGTTTCCTCAGAAATAGAGTGGTTACAGAGATCTAGCTCGTGTTTTTCAGGTCAATATCTCATATCTACTCAATGGCTGAAGGGAACGTTTTGGTCTATGTGGATTTGTTGAAATGTTTTCCCCAGACCTGGGCCACAAAAAATCTCTCACTCATTCAGCCAGGTGTCTTTGCATCCTGTTGAACCCTTGATCAATTCAAAGGGTATTCAACCAGTATGCCAACATTTTTCTTTTACATCTACAGGACAAGGAACTGTGCAGGCTTATCACTTAAATCTCAAAAGCTTACTGCTATACTCTTAACAGTGAGGGTGTATTGCAGTCTTATTTTGAAATATGATATACACTTTGTGGGTGATTTACATGATATGTTTCAAGTTGAATGAGTCTGAGAATCAAGAACCAAAAGATTTGGATGATTGGGAAGATGTTGTTGAACTTTCGACAACTGTGGAGAAATTAGATGTACCAGAACTAAGAAGCTCAAGCAACATAAAGTACAACAGAGATTTTTTGTTGACTTTCAGAAGTCAGTTTAAAGATCTATCTTCACACGTTAAAATTCCATCAGACATAATGGAAGTCCTTATGACTCCTCAGGTGATTGCAACTCATATTGGAGAGATTGAGTCATTAAATCACAGTGGCATTTCTCGATTTGAACGTCGTGGGAGTAGTGCAAACACTATAGATGAAGATAGATGGAACAAGTCCGCAGATCTGTCTGGTCGTGATGTTCATATGGAAGTAGGCCTAGGTGGCCCTCCTAGTGGGTTTCGACCAGGACAAGGCTTCAGTCTCGGTTTTGGAAGGAATGCACGTGAAATGCCAATGCATATGAGTGGAATCCTCTCTGGTGGACCTTTCATGCAAATGCCTTTCCCACAAGTTGGGTTGGCAAGAAGTAGTGCTGATGCTGATAAATGGCAGCGTGCTTCTGGATTCCAAAAGGGTTTGATTCCTCCACCTCAAACACCTTCATCTGCAATTCATAAAACTGAGAACAAATATGAAGTGGGAAATTTTTCTGATGAGGAACAAGCAAAACAAAGAAAGATAAAATCAATACTTAACAAATTAACACCTCAAAACTTTGATAGATTTTTTGTACAGGTCAAAGAAGTGAACATTGATTCTGCACTTTATCTTACTGGAGTGATATCTCAGATTTTTGACAAAGCCCTGACGGAGCCAACATTTTTTGAAATGTATGCAAAATATTGTGTCCAATTAGCTGTCGAATTGCCTGAATTTTATAAAGACAATGAAAAAGTTATATTCAAGAGAGAACTCCTGAACAATTGTCAGGAATAATTTGAAAGGGATGAAATGGAACAGGAAGAAGCCGATAGGAATGCAGGGGATAGTGATTTAAAGATTTCAGGAGAGGAGAGAGAGGAGAAAAAGTCTGCAATGCATAGGAGAATGCTAGGAAACATACGGTTTATAAGTGAGATTTACAAAGAAAGCATGTTGACTGAAAGAATAATGCATGAATGCATCAAGAAATTGCTTGGAGAGTACCAAAATCTAGATACCGAGCATGTGGAAGCTCTGTGCAAACTAATGAGCACTATTGGTGACATGATTGATCATCCAAAGGTCAAGGAGCACATTGATGCATACTTTGATAGGATGGCACAAAATTTGATTTGGAATGTGAGAAAGATGTTGATGAATATGGACCAAGAGCTTTTTCAAGAATGTCAGCGTAGGTTCCATGAAGAGGAAACAAAGGCAATACACACACAAAAGAAGCACAAAATGACATGGCAATGTTTGAAAGTAGTTGTTGCTTCAAAAGCTTTGTCTTCTAGGTTTTGGATAGTCATGGCTACTTGTTGACTGCTTTGGGCCATGGCTTGTGGCCATCCATGGTACTTTTGGCAGAAATTGTTCAGACTTTTATATTGGTAGATCTCTCTTTTAAAGTGTTGTAGGTGGGCAATTAGTGTTGTGGCTTCCTTCAAGAGTGGTGTGATTTCAATCTAATTGTCCTGCTGAAGCTGCTATGGAACTGGTGTATGCTTTGGATCTGGTGGAAAGATTTTTCATCTTTAATTTCCTACAATCAATTCTAGATGGATTTATTGATATGGAAAACAGATGGATGTAGGAGTTTTACCTCTATATGGATGGATTTTGTATATGACTTGCATTCATACCAAAGATTTATTTGATATTTGTTTTGATTGAAATAGATTCAATTAAGATTTTGTTTGTTCTAAATTAGCATAGCAGTTTTGGTTGTTGTGATTTAAATGATTTGCTTTGTTTTTAATTAGTAATCAATTATTTGTTCTAATAACTTGAATATATTTCTGTTAGTTTTAATAGATTTAAAACAGTTATGTTCTCTAATTAGACCAGCTACAGAATCAGAGGATTCTGTAGCTAGTCTACAGGATTAGATTTTTACCATTTTTTTTAATAAAATATCCATCTAACTTGTCATTTTTGGTCCATTTCAGGTGAATTCGAAATTACATTGGATTGGATGGACATTTTTGAGGATATTTGAAATATTTTGGTTTCATTTTAGTTCCTAGTTTAGTTGATTTTGGGAATATCTTCCCAGGTTGTGTAAACTGTTCGATACTATCCATAGGGAGGTTTTACCCTGTGGAAAGACTTATAAATACCTATTATTTTTGTAATAAGGATCATCCTCATTCGTGGGAGAACAAGGATATGGAATTTTAATACATATTGAGGCAGAATTTGGTGTTTTGTTACAGCTTTAGCTTCTCATGATATCAATATTTTGTTTCATGTTGTGTATATCACTTTGTATTTGGTTAATGACTACTTTAGCTATCTTAATCTTTTGCAAATGATATAATTTAATCACTCTAATCCATATCTGATTTCTTCCAAGCATTTAAAAAACATAGCGATTGCTTAGTTCAGTTTGTGAATGACAGATTTCTCTTCTTCATAAGTTGAATTATTAAATATAAGTTTTTGCAAAACAAGTTTCCCTTATTGCAGAGATTTATAAATCATATAATTGTTATGATTTTTTATGTCTTGTTTGTCCTGTTAACAATTCAAAGAGCAGCGCAGCCTATCCTTTACGAGAAGCTTTTGGATTAACCGGTGCGAGTTTCCTTCCTCCGATCAGCTTCGAAGTCATCATACACAGGACAAATTGGGAGCGTTTCTAGGTCAATTAGTCACTTGTTTGTTTATTGTTTTTATTAATAGTTTAGTTCAGATATTAGTTTAGTTATATATATAGGTAGAATTAGTATTTTAGATCGTTTAATTTCAGTAAGTTTTATTTCTTTTTCATAAAATCATAAAATCAAAAAATACATCTCTAACTGTCTTAGGGTAGAAAGCAAATGATTTTTACAGGTTTTATTCAAATCTGCAAGTTGTAGATAATGTATATTTGTGAATAAGTTGTAATTCAATTAGAAGTTAGACAGTTAATTATTAGAGTTAGTGTAATAGTAATGAGTAGTTTGTATATATAATAGTTAGAGTAGTTCATATTTAGTTTTAGTTTAATTTAGTAGTTTGTTTTAATTAGATTAGTGTATTAGTTAGTTTTTATTTATTGCTAGTTATGTTTAATTTCTTGTATTTAGTTTCAGTTAGTTTGTTTTAGTTAGTTTTAGTTTGTTTTATTTGTTTTAGTTAGATTAGTTTTTTCTTTGGTTTTCTTAGGACCTTAGAGAGGCCAACGGAGCCGTTAAACCTGTCAGGGTGGTTCATTCCAAATGGCTTGGATTATTAGACAACCCCAGACCAGTTCTACTCTCTCAGTTGACGGACGATCAATTTCACCCGTCAACACCTATAAAATTCATTAACAGTCGAAGGTGATAAAGAAAAACGAGTCCATATCGACCCTCACAAGTCACGAATTGTTTGACCACCATCAAAAGATCATCCCATCGTGGTTTAAGTGTGGAAATGGGCATACCTTTGTCACAGGATGTGACCTTACGTGAGACGAATAGTAGTGACCATGGCACCTCCTCCACTTTAGAGTTTTTGAACCATCGCTAACCCGTGGCTGCTAACCCAGTGGTAGAGCTAATGAACTCTTCACTGATTTCCAACTGAATGTCACCTACCTTGGCCCTACAACCATCAAAAGTCAGGGTGAATTGTTGTGCAACAAATAGATTAAAACCCTCAAACCACTATACAAAGGAGAGCCAACCACTATCCTCTAAGTCTTTTCGGGCATTGTCGAATAGTAGCAAGGCTTGGCTACCGTTCAGCTCAATTTGCACCACCGGTGCCATGGAGAAGAGCACACGATAAGTCCAGGGTTTGAATCATAGCATACATAGGAGCAGAGTGCACGAAGGGTTACCCGAGCTAACAGAGGTGAAACAGGGATAAAGGATAGGCATTAATGACATCGTGCGAAGGTGGTGGAGCTATTCGCTGGCCATGCATAATAGTTATTGCCAAGGTACAACTGTCGGCGCTTTCAACTATACAAATCACAACGCACATGTGTTATAACTATGCCATTTCAATCAAATCCATTGAAACCTTTGGTAAGTGGATAAACCATGCACGCAATCAAACATTATTCCATAGATTTGAAACCAACATACAAATCGAAACCAATCCCAAGTGTTTGACCAATGTCCCAATGCGTTTGATCACATGAACTAGGTGTCATATTAAATGATATATATCAAGGGTTTAAACATAACACCTATGTATTTTTATGAAACCAATGGTCAAGTAGATCAAATCAAGGAACATATAAATCCAATCGCCAATGAATCAAAAACTTAATTACTCATGAAATTAAATTACATAGTCAATCAAAGAATGTCCAATGAGTACAGATCGAAAAGTTTTGTCAACTGCATAATGATAAGTAAAATGTAAACGCAATGAGCATATCGACAAGAAGGATAACGAGAATTCAATAATGATTTTAATGCGACTTCGAAAGACCAAGTTTTCATGCTTACAGTCGTGAAAACAAAAACGAAGGTAAGTGTGGAAATGGCGCAAAGAATAAAAGTGTCGTTTATTTGAGAATTGTGACGAAAAATTAATGTTTTCAAAACATTGGTGTAGGCAGCTTATAAGATAGTGGAAAAATGTGAATTGGATGCCAACAGGCTCCTGCAAGGTGATGATCTAGGATGGATGTGACCCTTGTGGAGGATTTATCGGATCTGTCTCTTAATCTCCTCATTCTCTAATAGAGAATGACGATAGACTGACCCATTGGGTAGTGGTGCATCGGGGGTTAGATCGATAGGGTGCTTGACCTGGCAGTGCAGAGGTACCCCGGTAGGTGAGGAGAAGATATCTGAGTATTCTTCCATGACCTTATCTACTTGCTTCTACTGTGTGGAGAGGTATGGAAGATATTTGTGAAATTTGGCACTGCTTGGTCTCTTTCTTGCCGCAGTGTGGTCCATTTGGTATACAAGTCATCATAACTTCCGACAGAGTAGTATTGTTCCTTAATAGAATCCATGAAGGATTCCCATGTGTCCATGACTGTAAATAAGCAAGGTTCCTCTGTTTCCTTTTTCTCACAGAAGGTTTCCCACCAATCTTTGACATGAGGAACAACTTTGAGGAGCACAAAAGTAATCTTTTCTCTATTCAAAAAGTTATGGATAGAAAAATACCCTTCTAGTAGATTCAACTACTTTTCTACAGAATCTGCATCTATCTGACCTTCAAATATAGTAATATCGAAGTTTATTTGTACCTTGAAGGGGGCGGTTCCTCTGCTCGAAGAAAATGTGTCGTCTGTTGGTAGCCGCCGAAGGATTTGCACGAAACTATCCATCATCTCGTTCCTTTGTTGCGTGAGGGCTTCCTCAATCAACAGTTTGAAAGGATATCTTGTCCCAACAGCTTTCTTTTCTCCTGCCATGAGAGCTCGCTTGGGCATGCGAGAGCTTTTTTCCTTGAGAGAAACAAGCTTGAGACCCAACTCTTTGTACTCTGACCTCATTGGGGACATGCATTAAGACAACAAGGAGAAGACCTCTCTGATACCACTGATCTGGATTTTATGAGAGGAATGGGATAAATACATATTATTAACGAGTACTTAACACAAAATAATAGAGATACAGTAAAAATGGTTTTCTATTCAATAAGGAAATAAGATGAAAACTGTAAAATACAGTGAAAACAAGCTTGTTGGAATGGTGGCAGCTTATCTCTAAGAAGAGATGTGATGGATGCGCTCATTCACAAGAAGATGATTACAATGAGGCTCTGAAATACCTTTTTACAATAAATAGGAATTCCAAAAACCATATACATCCAAAAACCTAACCCTAGGAGATGAAGCGCCAAAAGTCATGTGGGCCCCGTTTGGGTAAGTTAGTACATTAACTTTTCAGGGTCGTAACTTTTGCATACGATCTCCGTTTTAGGTTTATGATAGCCCGTTGGAAAGGTATCATCGAGGAGATTCATGTTGGGGCCTCAGTCATGTTGTAGGTGATCATTGAGAAGATTGATCCCAAAAAATCTTCATTTAGGTGTTGGACACACCTACCACACTTAGACGGGGGGTGAATGAGTGTGGGGCTATTTTTCCCAAACCTTCCCTCTTGCACTAAAACTCATCAATTAGCATTCAAAATTTATTCATTACCCATTGCTGTCATTTATAACCAGTTAGATGTAGGCACATATTAGCAATATATTATCAACAATTCATCATCACAATGAACACAAAGAACACAAGATGTATGTACAATTTTCTTTTTATTACGGACTACAATCCTTGGGGTTTATCAGCAACAACTGAATAGAGTACAACTCTAAAAGAGCACCAGCTCTATATGCAAGACTCATCTTACATTCTCAGCACCAACTGAGATGAGGCAACAATTCTCAATAGATATCAATCTGTTAATAGGTACGCAACTTGTCAGTAGTGAAGCCCGCGTGTGCACGCGCTTTGGCTCACTACAACCTACGTGTGTGAACGTGGCCAGTGTATAATGAAACAAGCTTATGCTACTTAGCAACTAGGGTTTTTCTTTTCTTCACATGATCAGATCCTCTACAACCTGCAATCACTTTCTCTTATGTCTTCCACTGTCCAAACTGACCCACAGCCAATCACAACACATCCAAGCTCTCCAATAGATTTCTCATGCTCCACAACAAATCAATATGAATGCTATCTCAATCATGTATAAATAACTAGTATACCATAGAAATCATGTCACTACTGAATCACAAGAGTGCTACTCACTTCATCAACCAAATCAACCAAATTGAACCACATCATAGAAGCCATACCAAGAATTCCCTAAGAATTCACAACATATCAAACAATAGTATCTATCAAGACAATAATGTAACCATACCAATGTCTTAGTGATAGATCTAAGGCCATAGAATGCATATCTAGAACATGCCTCATCATCCAAGATCTTGGCACCAGCTCAAACACAAATCTCCATGAGGTTATTCAATCCATGCTCCCTGTACACACTCATCCCGCGTGTACACTCACCCTATACATAGCCATCCCACATGTACATGAACCCTATACACAGACAACCCATGTGGGCATCAAAAAATAGGGTTTTCTATGAATCCGAGACTTTTTCCATCAAGATCTCTGACATTGCTGAAACTTTGATGCATCCATGAGATCCTCCTCTCGCTCTCTTCCTCAGAATAGATCTTCAATCATGCTCAAGAGATCCACACCAATAAGATTCTCTCATAAGAAGATCTCCATCAATACTCCACTAGATATTCACAAGAAGCTCTTCATTCATCCACAAAAGGGATTCTCACATATGTGTGTTTTACAAGAGATCCTAGCTTCTTATTTATACTTTCATCTTCTAGGTCACTTAACCCATTTTTAGTTTACTTAACCCATTTCTAGGTCACTTAATCTATTTTCCTTATTTTAGGGTTAACCACTTTCCATGAATAGAAAGTTCTCCAATACTTTATCATTTAAATATTCCTTCTTGATTTTGTCACTTTACTTTATCATTTAAATAATCCATCTTGATTTTGTCACTTTACTTTATCATTTAAATAATGATTTCTTCTTTTCAAGCACTTTTAGTTCTTTGACCTTGGGGGCTTCAAGCCTTCATATGGGAGTCCTCCAACTTCATAAGACCATAACTCTCAAACCGTGAGGAGTTATGTGACATTCCACATACCACCAGAAATGGCATGTCAAGCACTATCCATCTAGGATAGTTTCACCAACAACTTCATTGATCTTCATCTCATTATTCCACATACAAGCATGGGTCCTCCAACCGTTCTCCTAGGATAACTCAATCTGTAAAGCGTCTTCCCGTGAGGTATTTCACCATAAGGGGACCACTTTGGAGTTCATCCATTTGTGCACCTTATAAAGCATGATAAGACAATAATGATTCATCTTTGCATCAATTCACCACTGTGTCATATATATCAACTATGCATCATGTATCAATGACAACTCATTGATGCATCATATCAATGATCCATCTTTATCAATTGGTTTCCACTTGGACATCTATCATTCTCATCAAGGGCATCATATCAATTGGTTACTTGACATCAATCAAACCAAACCATTTACATAAATGACATATGATCCAACATTCTCCCAAATAATCAAACCATTGGCATCAATGACAACATGATCCAACATTAGGCCCTCAAAATTCCCCCAGAAGTTAAAACTGCTAAAAATAGTAAATTGCCAAAATTGCTAGAAAACTATTTTGAGCTAGTTGGAAAAGGTGGGTGGCCACTGATATCCACATGGATCAATTTGTCCCTATCATCATCCATTTTCCCCCAAAAATGAAATTGATAAAATTGTTCAAGAATTCTCAACACAGGTGTTATCCACCTTAGTACGAGCCCCTACTCTTCTCCTGTGGTCATGTTCCTTAAGAAATAAGGTTCTTGGCACATGTGTCTTGACTTTCGTGCCCTCAACAAACTCACCATTAAAGAAAAATTTCACATTCCTATCATTGATGACCTCTTGGATGAATTGAGTGGTGCCTTGTTCTTTACTAAACTTGATCTTCATTTTGACTACCACCAAATACGTATGAACGAGGCAAACATTCCTAAGAGAAAATTTAGAACTCATGAGGGCCACTATGATTTCTTGGAAAGATATTAGTGGCCACTAATATCTTTCCAAGAGAAAAAAAATGGGTGACTAATATATTTGGATATGATTACGAGATCATTTAAAAAAAAGGAAAAGAAAATGTGGTTGTTGATGCACTTTCCATAAAATATGAAGATGAAGGGTCCCTTTTTTCTCCCTCCTTCATTGTACCATATTCGCTCCAATATGTTCACCAAGAATGGCTACATGATCCCAAAATTTTGCATCTAATTCAACAATTGTAGACCAATTCTCCAGTTTCCCTAGGGTACTCTTGGAAAAATGATGAGCTTAGATACAAAGTCCGTTTGTATTCAAGTAAACAGTTAAAAATTAAATCCACGGTACTTTATGAGCTTCATGTTACACCCACTGCTGGGCACTCAGGGTTTACCAAAACCTATGACCGGGTCAAATGTTATTTTTTCTAGGATGGTATGGAATTAGATGTTCTCAATTTTTTGGAAAAATGTGATGTTTTTCAATGCAACAAGGGTGAAAATGTCAAATCTATTGGAAAACTACAACCGATTCTGATTCCACCTGCTATTTGGAGGGATATCTCTATGGATTTTATTGTAGGCTTACCTAAATCAAGCAATAAATCAGTCATCATGGTGGTAGTTGATCGTCTTTCCAAGTATGCTCATTTCTGTGCTCTGCAACATCCATTTATAGCCTCCATTATGTCTCAACTTCTCATGGATCAGGTCTTCAAGCTTCATGGCATGCCTCATTCTATTGTTTTTTATCACGACCCAACTTTCACCAACAATTTTTGGCAAGAACTATTCAAGATACAAGGCACCCAATTGCATCTCAGCACAACTAATCATCCTGATACTGATGGTCAAACTGAATTTGTCAACAGGTGTTTGGAAACATATTTGAGGTGTTTTTCATCATAACGATAAAATCAATGGGATCAATGGTTGCCACTAGTTGAATGGTGGTACAACACTTCTTACCATACAACTACCTGCATGACTCCTTTTGAAGTGGTATATGGACAAAATCCACCTTCAGTTATCTCATAATTTCCAGGTGTCTCTAAGGTCCAAGCGGTTGACCAAATGCTTATAGTTTGAGAGGCTATTCTTCGTACCCTCAAAGAGAATTTGGTCATGGCCCAGAATCACATGAAGCAACAAGTAGATCAAGGCCGCTTTGAACATCAATCTGCAGTAGGAGATCAGGTGTTTCTTTGACTGCAACCTTATAAGAAAAATCCCCTCAAGGATGACAATTGTTAGAAAATGGTGCCCAATTTTTATGGTCCTTATATCATTTTCAAGCATGTGGGACAGGTGGCCTATCAATTAGCTTTTTCGAGTCATTCTAAGATTCATCCTATTTTTCATGTTTCCTTCTTAAAGAAGGTGATTGGAACTAAGTGCCAAACTCAAACCAACCTTCCCAAGTTCGATGAAGAAGGCTCCATTTGGCTACAACCACAAGCATTTTTGGACCAGCGTGAGTGTTGTCTGTGTTAGCGCACCATCGAGGAAGTGTTATTCAAGTGGAAATATACAACTCTAGCAAATGTGACTTGGGAACGAACTACCATTCTGCAAAAATTCCTCATCTCAAGCCTTGAGGACAATGATGTTTTTAAGGGGGTGGACATGTTGGGGACCTAACCCATCACGTAGTTAGAATAATATATTTCCATGTAATAAAGGTCAATATTAATAAGGCCTAGAAATAAGAAAGAATAAGTCAAATGTAAGAAGACCTAATAGAAGCTTTCGCTTCTAAAAGAATCTTCCTCTAGATTGTTCTTTTGGATAAACATATTTAGTATAAATAGGAGTAGAGGGTATGAGAAGTTTGGTCTTGGATATTATTGTAATAGAGCTCTGCTCCGCTGGAGGTTTCCCTCTTGAAGAGGCAAGTGAACATTGCTCTCAGTAATCAAAGTGTTCTTTATGGTGTTATTCTGGTATTATTATGGTATTATTGTGGTATTGTTCTAGTTATATCATTGTTTATCTGCCATTTCTAGCTAATTACTTTTGTTCTGCATACTATTTTATATTTGGAATATTATAGTTGATCCATTATCTATGATAAAAATTTCTAGAACTCCAAATCTCGCTAAAATATTTTCTTTGAGGAATCTTATAAGCTCATCAAAATCATCATTTTTCAATGCTACTGCTTCTTGCCATTTTGTAAAATAATTTGTAGTTGTGAGAATGTATAAATGGGCTTTACTTTATTTCAGATTAATTGGTCTAATCGCATCCAATACCCATTGTGTGAATCATTATTCTATTGATATTGGCTGCAAAGGCATTGCTTCCCTCTTTATTTTTCCTGAGAAATTTTTACAACAAATGCATTTTCTTATCATTGCATATGAATCCTTGAAAATAGTTGGCCAATAATATATGGCTCTCATTATTCTATGTGCAGTAGTTGTAGGTATAAAGTGTCCACAAAAAAATCCTTCATGAAATTCCTCCATCAATTTCTAAG
Source organism: Picea engelmannii (assembly GCA_009831015.1). Lineage (NCBI taxonomy): Eukaryota > Viridiplantae > Streptophyta > Pinopsida > Pinales > Pinaceae > Picea > Picea engelmannii. The sequence continues at coordinate 621,690 of ML785855.1, forward strand.
CTTTTGTTGCATCAACACATCTCAACAACATTCCATCAAGATTTCCGTGAAATAAAATTTTTGCAACTAACACATACTGATTTTCTGTCATCTTTAGTGCTCTTCTTTCTTTTGGATACATGTCATTTGAGAACTGACCAAATTTTAAATAGAAAATAATATCCTTATACCATTTGGGGGTTGATGCAGATGACCCTATTGAAATCGATATAATTTCATTTAGTGAGTCAATACCTGGAATGATCTTTCAAAGCCCCTATCCTATAATTTCCTTTAGTGGCTTAATATCTATTTCATATTCTTGAATTTTCACCAGCCAATTTGCCCATTTCCCTTCTCTCAACTATTGACTAAGAAGAATTTTCAATGGAGAAGTAGGAACATATGCTATGACATGGGATGACAAGATATAAGTTTTAAAATGAGCCACTACCTTGACTAGGGAAAGATCTTTCTTCTCTATGTTTGAATATTTCAACTCATAATCATGGAGAGTTTTTCTCATGAAACTTATTGGGAGTTATTATCCTTTAAGGTTTCTCTGTGTAAGAATAGAAACAATATTTTCCTTCGAAGAAAAAAAATATATGATGATATCTTTATTAAAATATGAGTTGATCAATACATGTGCAACGATGATTAAATGCTTGATATTGGTGAATTCTCTTTGAATCTCTTTGGTCCATTCAAATATTTGATCATTTTTTAATAATGCATTTATTGGCTTAACAATTATTGCATAGTCTGGGACAAATCCTCTTATAAAATTTATTTTGCCAAAAAATTATTGGACTCCCTTTTTTTAGATTGGAGGATTTAATTGATTGATAGCCTTGAATATGATAGGATAAATATATATTCCTTCTTCATTGACAATGTATCCCAAAACATTTCCATCTGAAGCTCCAAATAAGCATTTCTTTAGATTAAGGGATATTCCACATAATCTGCGTCTTTCAAAAATTATCTTAGATGATGAATGTGTTTTTCTATGATATTATAATGAATGGTAAGATTATCTTGATATTCAACCTTAAATATCCCAATCAAACTTTTGAAAGCATGGTCCATGGCTCTCTGAAAGGTTTCTCCTTCATTTTTCAGGCTAAAAGGCATGCAAACCTAAGCATATATCTCCCAAGGTGTTATGAAAACAATTTTTTATATGTCATATTCTGCAACCAACACCCGATTGTATCATGAAAATCCATTTAACATGGACATCAAAGTTGAGCCAGTGACTTGTTGAATTAACATTTCCATGTTAGGAAGGGGATAATTGTCTTTAATGCTCGCCTTGCTCAAATCTCAAAAATCAACACACAAGCGAATTTCTCCACTTTTCTTTCTCACAATGACAAGGTTCAACAACCATTATGAACACCTGATTGGGAATATTATTTCATCTTTCCTGAGTTTCTCTAATTCAATCTTTAATAGGGGTTTCAATTTTGGATTTATTCAAATTTTGTTTGAATGGATTCATCCCTTCTTTTAACAGTATGATATGTTGGAATCTGGATTTATCATATGCTTTAAAATCATCATAAGTCTATACAAAGAATCAAAGAATTATTTGAACAAGGAGATATATTGATCAATTTCTTCTTGTGTACAACTAGTCCCAAGATTTACATATTTTGGAGATTCTTTTGTCCCAATATTTATCTTTTGAGTTTATTGCACTTTTCTTGTAGATGCTTCTGCCTTCAAATTTTTCATTCTCACTTGATCATCTCTCATGAATATAGACTCAAAATTGGCAAAAATTTTAGAAATTGATAACTGATAATCAAGGCTTTCATCATTGTCAGCAAGAAAGTCAGCTAATTGTTCATCATTTTTGAACACTTGCAAATGATCTTGATTATTAGGTACTGATGGCCTAAAACGTTTCTTGACTTGAAAAGTATTATTATTCTGAAAATCATCAGGATTAAACAAAGATGCATACACTGCCAATGAGTCTGCCTTTTGATTTCTTTCCCTGGGAACGAATGATATATTGAATGACTTGAAGGAATACATCAATTCATTTACTCTTTTGGCATAAAGTATTAATCACTCTTTTTTATCTTATATTTCTTCCTGATGTGATTTATAACAAGTCAAGAGTTGTTAGTTATGATCAAATGTTCAATCTTCATTTGGATTGCAAGATTCATTCCTTGTATAAATGTTTCATATTCAGTTTCATTGTTTGTATAAGGAAATGTAATCCTGATAGAATGAGGATATATGAATGAATTGGGACTTTTGAACACAATTTCCACTCCACTTCTTGAATTGTAATAAGAACCATCAAAGGAAATCATCCAAAATCCTTCGAAAGACTTTTTTATTCCTTGCTTCAAAACATCTATCTTCTCTTGATCAAGCACAACATAGTTTCCTATACCAATATCAATATAATCTTGCATTAATTCATTGTCCCTTTTCTTGAAAGAAAAGGGTTTCCTTGGTTCCTGAGGAACTCTAATTATTATTCCATCTTTACTTGAAAACATCATGAAACTCCCAACGTTTATGATATACCCTCCAATTAATGAAGACCAATCTCTACCAAGAACTACTCCATAAGCTGGAGGAAAATCAAACACTATGATTGTGAACAAAATTGTGATATGTGGGGCAACAATTATCCAAGCATAAAATATTTAATATCTCCATATTAAGGGACCTTTCTTGATTCAATAGCATAGATACTCTCCCCGGTTTCATAATACTTGGTACAACTCATCCCAAGTGTTTGTTGATTAAGCTTGGTTGTCATTGATGTCAACCCTTGAAGAAAGTCTCACAACACAAAGGTTTGGGTAATGGACCCAATATTGTTTGATGTAAATATGACTCATTATTGTCTTGTCATGGTTGATAAGAAGTAAATATGGATGAACTCCAAATTGGTCCCCTTATGGTGAAATCCCTCACGGGAAGACACTTTGCGGAGTAAGAGAACCCATGCTTAATTGTGGAATAATGAGATGAAGGACAATGAATTTGTTAGGTAAACTATCCTAGATGGATATTTCTTGTCATTCCATTTTTAGTGGTATGTGGAACATCACATAACTCCTCACGGTTTGAGATTTATGGCCTTACGAAGTTGGAGGACCCTCATATGTCATCTAGAAGCCCCAAAAGGTCAAAGTAGTCAAAGTGGTTTAAGAGATTTTAAAAGGTAAATAATAAAGTGAAGTAATGAGTGAATTATAATTCAAAGTGAATACAAAATAAATTATTTCAATAAAAAATTTAATTAAGAAATTAGAAGTGGGTTAACCCTAAAATAAGGAAAGTGGGGCCAAGTGACCTAGAAAATGTTTTTAAGGAAGCCACTTGGAGAGTATAAATAAGAGACAAGGATATCTCATTTTAAACACACTTGTGCAAATTGAATATATATAGGTGTCTAAGGTAACCAAGGATATATAAGCCAAAATTCTGAGGGAAGGTGAAGAAAAGAAGGTTGAAATGTAAGGAAGGATAAATTCTTTTGATGGTGTTTTCTAAAGTATGTTATTTACAGGTCATCTCACCATTTTCGCTATAGTGTTTTTTCTATAATGATTCATACCGTGAAATTTATATGAAATTGAGAAAAAATATCCAAGTATCTGTGGTAAAAAATTCATCTTGTGGGTCATTGTATTTTTGGAGTTACACTCCATGGAAAATAGGGTTTGTGGCTAGTCCTGAAGCTAGTCAAAAACAGGTGTTTCAGGTAAAAATGTCATAACTTCTTCATAACAGATCCAAATTAAATGAAACCAAATGTGTTGGTTAGGGTACAGTCTTTAGTATTCTTTGTAACAGTTTTAGATCAATGCAACAAATATTCTGTTCGTGTCACGATCTACAATGTCGCTCTCTAGAATAAGCCAGAATTCAACTAAGTATGTCATTTTTGCTATAACTCCTTTTTTGAGAGGTTCCATGTAGTGAAACCTAGAGGAATTGCATAAAACACATTGAATAACATTTTGTAGCAGTTTCAAATCTTTATACATTACAGATACAAAGTTACGATTACTTCAAGTTAGGGTTGTTGACTAATACAAAACTAGGCATGTAAGACTAAAGAAAAGTTTGATGAAAATGCTAGTCTCTTGTTGTTGAAGTTAAGGAAGGTTTGAAGGAATGTGATCATATACACCAAGTATATTACAGAGCTACAAATCATATTTGGATTATGAAATTGATGAGGTCTTTTGGTCGAGGTACATCTTGAGTACATGGTTGAGACAAGTAGTTGATGAGTTGGCACATACATGAGGTGTATAGTTGATGATGTTGGTACATATTGATGAGTCATAGTTGATGAGTAGTTGGTACATGGTTGGTACATACTTGGTACATGGTTGGATGCACTTGTTTATGGTACAGGTTGATTACAGGTTATTTGATATAGGTTGGTGGATAGTTGATGCACTTGTTTATGGTACAGGTTGATTACAGGTTGAGGTATAGGTTGATGCATGGTTCAGATTTAGTTGTACAGGTTTACAGTGGTGTATCTCACAGTGACAGGTTAACAGTGGTTCCATCATTCTACTTCTACTTTAGGGCAGTTGGACAGGGCAAGGACAGGTGGTTGTAGCCTGAGAACATAGGGGGTTGTAGCCTCCTTCTGGTTGTAGCCAGAGAATTGGGGATTTGGAGATTCCCTCAGGTTGTAGCCTGAGAATCTAGGGGTTTGGAGCCTCCTTCCTGTTATAACCCTAAAATGCACCACACAGGTTTACCTGGCATCAGGCCAACTCATGTATCTTCCTTGCCAAAGCCATGCTGAATAAAACCTTGAAAAAACACTTAAAATAAGAAACCCGCGCCCTAACCTAACACTGGGTGCGTTGGAACGCTTGCTGCCCTTCTACTGCATGTGTTGGAACACGGGCTAGACCACTACAACCCGCGTTTACCTAACAAAGTAAAAAATCAGAAAAGTTTCTTCCGGGACGAAAAGCTTTGGGTCAGTTAACTGGAACTCCCAGCCATGCATGGCCAAGAGTTCATCTAAAACCCTAGCTCCTTCTAGCCTATAAAATAAGGGGTAGGGGTACTATTCAAAGGAGGAAAATCATAGCAAAGAAACTCTGCCCAATTGCCAAATCCGTTTTGTCCCAACCCTTTAGCCTTTCCTCAAGCTTTAGGAGAATTCAAGCAAAGCAGTTGGAGGACAAAAGAAGAGGAGGATCCCAGGATCAGGATCGAGGAACGGTGGTCGGTCTCTATAATCATTGTAAGTTGATTCATGTTGAGATTAATAAAAAGATACTTTTCCCGTCCCGAACACACGAGTCTTGTATGTTTTATTTGATTTGTGTCTAATCTCTAATCCTCTAGTAGAACAATAGCATGCATGTGTAGTTTTGTCTTGATTGCAGGATCGCTTTTTGGAAGGAGCAGCAGAAGCAAGGAGATAAAATCTCAACGTAGGATCTACACCAACCGTCGATAAAAAGGTTAGTTAACTCTTCCCATGTGTGCATGTGAAAAAGGGTTTTAGATTCGGGTAGAAGGTTAAAAGTAGCTTATGAAGGGTCATGATTTGCATGCAAGTTTAAGCCCTAGCTTGCTAGTCCGTAGGGTAGAATAACCCACAACAGAATTGGTGACTCCACTGGGGATATTTTACTCTTAGGGTTTCCGGATTTCATTAGAGGTTCTTGGGTAGTTCAAAGAAGTTTAGTTTTATGTTTCTTTGTTGTTTTTGTTTTCTGTTAGGTCAAAAAGCTAGCAGGGAACCTGGTTATCAATACCATTTTTTCCTTGGATGTTGCTTGACATCGATTCTCAGGACACACAGAGGTACATGCGGCCTACAGAAGGCCTGCACACGTGTGACCCGCTCCCTAACCTCCTACAGCCTACGTTTGAACGCCTGTTGTAGTGGTTTCAGTAGCGTGTAGAGCCTAGGAAGCTTAAGAGGCAGTCTCCTCTTCCCTGTCAGAAGTTTACCTTCTCAGGGGGCTTTCTGGATCTTGTCTGGGGTCTTGAGTGGTTTATTGTCTTGCTTTCAGTCTGCCTTATTGTTTTGGTTATCCTTAGCATTAGTTTTCTTTTTTGCAAATTTTCCTTTTCTGTTGAAGTAATAGCATCCAAGCCTTTTAGAGACCCTGGTTGTCAATACCAGAGGCCTTTTTCAGGTCTGGACTGCCTGTGTGTTGCTTTATCTTGAATTTTATATAGACCCGCGGCCTATTTGAGTCTAGCCCATGGGTACCCGCACGCTGTTGTAGTTCAGCACGTGTTTGCACGCGTGTTGTCTTGGTGACAGTCGTGGGTTAGATTGGTATCCTTTCAGCTTGGGTGGGGCAGTCATCCCCTCCTGTGGTGAGAAGAGATCCTCTCAGGGGTATAGATTCTGGAGCTGCACAGTCAGCAGGTTAGGGAATCTTATCCTTAGCTTGTGTTTGTTAATTGATGTTTTGATAGAAAAGACAAAAGAGAAAAAATATCTGTTTTATGGTTTTTAGGCAAGTGTCAGAATCGGTGTTGTTTGGATTGCTTTTTTGCATTTTTTTTGCTCTGATTCTGTTTGCGATCTACGCTTTAAGCTAGAGTTTTCTTTTCATTCTCTTGGTTTTGTTCTTGTCAACATTTTTCCTTGTTGTGTTATTTTACAACGAAATAAAAAACAATTTCTTGTTTCATTTTCTTCTTGGTTTGAAGATTGTGTTGTTGCATCAGTAGCTAGGAAAGAAGTTTGTTTTGCATAAGTTTTTGCAGTGCATGTCAAGTATAAGTAGCTCGCAGATCTGAGTGAAAATCTTTCATATTTACTGCATAAAATCTTAGTAATTTCGAAAAGAAAAAGAAGTATTTCTTGTTGAAAAGTTGTTGGTTTTGCATTTTAGAAAAAGTTTTTGTTTCCAAGCATTTATTGTTCATTTTTCTTTGAGTCTTTTTACACACCATTAGTTTCACTTTCGCACCTTGTGAATTTAAAAAAGCCCATTAAAAGCAATGCTAAATAAAATAAAGTAGACTTTTCTGTTTGTAGGGTGCATACACTAGCTCAGAAATAGGGCCTTGGAATAGGTTGGAGAGTAAATTCTCCAAGGCCACCCAAACCAAACATTGGAGTCTGTCAATAGGGAGTGTAGAAGTCCAGTTACG
>ML785855.1:628942-653697 GCA_009831015.1 Picea engelmannii
TGCTTGCTTGATTTATCTTCTAGGGGCTTTCTTTTAGTGCGTGTTACTATTTGTTCATGTAGAATACCTTAGCGTGTCGTGAATCTTCTCACACATTGGAGGATTCAGAGCTCCGCCAGTCACGAAGGCTTCTGGGCCTGCCGTCGGTTATACTGGAGCCACCCCCACCACCACTGAGGTGGAAGTTAGACCAACGAGGGTCTTTCGAAGCAACCGGGTTTCAAACCATTGAGCCCGAACAACTCCCGGAGGAATCAACCGCCAATATTGGATCGATTGAAACCTCAAACACTGATACTTGGCCAGATATTATTGTGCCAATTCAATTTTACAAACGCTTGTCAGCGCCTAACCCAGTTATGGAACAAATCACTACCTCTGGGAATTCTTCCATTCCTATCACTGTTGTTACCACAGGAGAAGCTTCTCCTAACTTGCCTTTGTCGACAGTCCGGGCCACCATGGTCTCGGCCACAACTATGTCGCACAGTGGCCCGACGCCATCCATCGCGGCGGCCACACCTCCTTACACACCTAGTGCGATCGGCCCTCCGTTTTCATACGGTATGCCTAGTTCAGGTACTAGTCCTGCACTCACTTCTTCCACATTACAGACTTTGGGTCTGGGGGTAGGGAGCTCTAACGCTCCTCTGCAAGGTCAACTTGGGGGCATTCCTGTCCCTTTCAATGCTTTTCCTTACGCTGGGGGTCATATCTCTCCTTCGTCCCCTTCGCTTAGTGGATTGCATCAGCAGTCCACCGGGCAGCCTGCACACACGAGTCCACTTGGAGCCAGGAGTCAAGGAACACCTGCGCAAACTCTTCCGGTAAGTTCATCGTCGCTTGTTTGGAACGGGACGTTTGGTAATAACACTTTCGCATCCACTTTCCCAGCAGGGGGCACACCCATTTTTGGACAGTCTACGCTAGCACAGGGTACTATTCCTGCGTTGGGGGCACATATACCAGGACTTTGGAACTCAGGACAAGGATCCGTTTCTTCATCCGGAATGTCATTCTGGGGTAATTCTTTCCACAGTCAATGGAACCCCGGACAGACCTCCATGCCTCTCCCCTCAGGACCGGCATGGGGTAATCCTTCCCAAAGTCCATCAAACACGATGAACGCCCAACATCCTATGTCCTTCATGGGGAATTAGMAAATGATGTCTCCTCAAATGCAAAACCCTTACGCTGGTCAGGGCCACGGTTTCTACCAAAACCCTGGCCAGCAACCAAACTTTTCCTGGCAACCTGGTGCCAGTCAAACCCCAGGACCCTTTTATCCCAGCTATCAGCAACAACCTAAACTCCCTTTCTTGGCGACGTTACACTTGCTGGATTTAACACGGTTGTTGAATGATCCTATCTGTCACAATCCGCGTTGGCCTCCTATGCCGACAAAGTTGCCTTCGGACATCCCAAAGTTCGAGGCCAAGCCTAATGAAGATCCAGGTGATCATGTGACCACTTTCCACTTATGGTGTTCCTCTAACTCACTGAAAGATGACTCCGTCCAGTTGCGATTGTTTCAACGCACTCTTATTGGGAGTGCTGCGAAATGGTACATAGATCTTGATCATTCACGATATTCTTCTTTTGGCGAACTGGCGATGGCCTTCCTCAACCATTTCCAGTTACCTGTGAGATACGACGCCGACACAGAATTGCTAGCTAATTTCGAGTAGACAACCACGGACCATATCTCAGACAATTTCGAGAGTGGCGACGCCGAAAGAGTCTTATCAAAGTACCCGTCCCACCAGCATTCCTGCTTGAGTGGTTCCTTAAGTCTTTAGTTCCGCAGCTATCCAAAGACGTCGCAACTTCAGGGGTTTTCTCTGAGGAAGATGCCATCATGAGGGCTCAACAGTTTGATCTTATCTATTCTCAGTTTGGTCTGTTGTACAACATCCTGCCGGATGCACCACGATCGATTCTGGATAAAACCAGACAGAGAGCCGGACCACATGCCGATGGAATAGTTGGTTCGGCACAAACCAATCCCGCTGAGAAATTGACAAAACAATTGCAGCAGTTATCCATACAACACTCAGCAGCCAGCCAGACTACTGCTTTGGCTGCTCCTCCTACTCAAACGTCGGAATTACACTCCGTACAGACGACTAACCAAAGGCCAACCAGCATCCCGAGGGGAAGAAATAACAACGCAAGAAGAGTAAGGGGGATAAAAAACCAAATGATAATGTTGGCGAGGGCACCACGGAAAAGAGGAAGGCGAGGTATCCATGCAACTTATGTGCGGAAGACCACCCAACCCATCTATGCCCTCGACTTGTGGAGGCCCAGAAGTTTGTCACACAGCAACAGCAAGCTGTGTTGACTAATCCCTTTCAGCATGGGAAAAATTTGACTCAAGCCTCTATAAGTGTCGAGGGGGGCAGCCAAGAAAACTGCCCTCCCCCAAACAATTCATCTTCCGCGAACGTATATATGGTGAAAAGTGATGCTTTCATAAAAACTAGAGCTCACGATTATAGCAAACCAAGTGCTCTTGAGAAGGGCAAAGAAGCCGAAATCCCATCTCTTCCTCTACAGATTGAGAAGACGTTGGGTGAAACAATGACACGCATCCCAAAAGGCGCGTTCAAACGTGCTTCTCATAATCCAAACGCAAGGGCGGCCCATAACTACTCTGTGGTGGAAGATTTATCACAAACCCCTTGTGCTGTGTCCGCTTTGGAGGTCCTCCAAAGTTTCCCTGCTCAGAGGAAAGCCTTGTTGACTGCTTTAGGCTCTACTGAGACTTGTAACCCGGGTACCATCATGTTAGATACGACTGACTTGAAACCTCGTTTGCCCTACCACGTAGCGTTCCAGATAGTAGTGGCTCATCCCACAAAATTTTTTACACAGAATATCTTCCGCACGGTGGTAGACGAGAGCGCTTCGACTTGCATTATGTCGTTAGCATGCTGGAAAGCCATTGGTCAACCTGAGTTGTCTCCGTCACCTACTCTCCTCACTGTGCTCGATGGTCGTTCTTTCCGACCGCATGGCATCATTCCTTCTTTCCCTGTGCAGTTAAGGGGAAAGACCGTGTGTGTCGAAGTAGAGGTAGTTGATTCCCCCATCGACTACAATCTATTGTTAGGTCGTAGTTAGACTTATGCAATGCAAGCGGTGGTTGCTACAATCTTCTGAGTCCTATTGTTTCCACATGAAGGCCGGATAGTGACCATTGATCAGTTATCTTTCTCTTGACCTGACCCATCTTTGGGGGCATCCACGGTTCCCATGGTTGATAATCCTCAAGCCGGTGTTGTCAACATAGGAGTTGGTTTGTGCCCATCGTTGATGGGTACTTTCGATTACCCAACTCCTCATGGCGATGTCAAATTTATATCGAACCACCACAAGGCTGAGATTTTCCATGTTTCATCGTTTCGCACGACTTACTTTCAGGATCCGTGGACTCTTCCTTCCCCATCAGCCATGATGGATGAGACAGGGCACGCTGGCATGGCCATGCCCTTGTCCGCCGCTGAAGTATCATACTCTTTGGTCCAGCAAACTTCAGCTACTCCTGATCCGATTCCTGCACAAGAGTTGGATCCACTCCTTGAGCCTATCTGGGCTCAGGATTCTCTTACTAATATCGATTCATTAGATCTAGTCTTTCCTTCTGATGAAGCTATAATCGAAGCAATGACTGGTCCGGACAAACCCTGGGAAGATCTTCATCACAGATCATATTTCCTCCCAGAGTTACACTGAATCGAGGCAGGAGAATTCACTATCACCATGAAGGGAGATCAGCCTTGTCCCATTAACCTCTTAGCTACACAGGATATTTATGGTAAGGGAAATATGGCAACTATCGCTGAAACGATACCTATCAATATCTCTCGAAACCCTGGCATCGTGGAAAATGTCTTCGTTGGAGCGGATTGCTCCCCCGAAGAGATTCAGATTTACACGGATCTTTTTAAATAATTTCGCGATGTTTTTGCTTGGTCTTATGAGGAAATGCCAGGCATTGATCCAAAAATAGTTGAACACGAAATCACTACGTATCCTGATGCTAAGCCTGTTCAATAGAAACTTTGTCTAGTTAATCCTAGGAAAGCAGCAGCTATTAAGACGGAGGTTGAGAAATTGCTTAAGGCAGGGTTCATATACCCTATTCACTTAACTCAATGGGTGTCAAACCCCATGCCGGTCGACAAAAAACAAGGCACGATTCGTGTATGTACCAATTTCTGTGATTTGAAAAAGGCATGTCCAAAAGATAATTACCCAACCCCATTCATCGACCAGATCATTGATGAATGCGTCGGTTGCGAAGCCTTTTCATTCATGGATGGTTTCTCGGGCTATAACCAAATCCAAATCAAACCTGAGGACCAACACAAAACGACATTCATTTTTCCGTGGGGTACATTCGCCTATCGAAAAATTCCTTTTGGTCTCAAGAACGATGGAGCCACTTTCTAGCGGGCCATGTATTTTGCGTTTCATGACCTCAAATATATAGTCGAGGCCTATCTAGATGATTTAGCATCACGCTCTCGCAAGCGAAAAGATCATCCAACACACCTCAGACTAATCTTCGAACGATGTCGCTACTTCAGGATTCGCTTGAATCCCAACAAGTGCAGCTTTTGCGTCACGTCAAGATGTTTGTTAGGTTTCATAGTGTCAACCATAGGGATCATGGTAGATCCTCTCAAGGTGGAGGCGATAATCTAGTTGCCACCCCCACGCACAATTTTACAACTTCAAAGTCTTCAAGGCAAGGCGAACTTCTTACGACGCTTCATCGCCAACTATGCCGAAATCACCAAGGGCTTCATGTATTTACTAAAGAAAGACATTCATTTTCTCTGGGATGAAGCCGCGCAACACTCTTTCGACGGATTGAAACACTCCCTTACAACCGCACCTCTGCTACGGCCACCGAATTATAACAAGGATTTCCTATTATATCTGGCTGCCGCAGAGTCAACCATAGGCATGGTTTTAGTTCAGGAAGATGATTCRTTTTCTGAATACGTGATCTATTACCTAAGCCGAGGCCTCGTAGGTCCGGAACTTAATTATACCCATCTTGAAAAACTTGCGTTGGCAGCAGTTCACGTTGTTCAATGGTTCCGTCACTATGTTCTGTTTCGTAAGACCACTATTGTTGCCATCGTAAATCCATTCCAGTACATGTTGACACGACGAGTCATCGGCAGAAAAATCAGTAGATGTATGGTCATCCTCCAAGAATTTGACTTAGACTTCGTCTCAGCGAAGTCCAAAAAGTCGTTGGTCTTCGCAGAACTTATTTCGGAACTTCTGGTTGCGTCAGGTGATGTTTTGCCTGAGGAATCGCCTATCCGAGCGGATATGTTTTTGATCGAATCATCAGATCCCTGGTACGGAGATATACTGATCTATCTCCAGACATTGAAGTGTCCTACCTCTTCTTCTCATGATGAGCGTCGGCGGATACGCCATCAGGCCAAGAACTATCTTATACTCAATGATACGTTGTATCGGCAAGGTGTAGATTGTATCTTGCGTCGATGTCTCACTCATGAGGAGGCCGTCATAGTGCTCAACGATTGTCATACAGGAGCTTGTGGCAGTCACTTGTCCGGGTTGGCAACAGCCCAAAAAATCTTACGAGCAGGTTACTTCTGGCCCACGCTTATCAAAGATTGTATTGAGTCGTTCAAGAAGTGCCATCCGTGCCAAATCTTCTCACGGAAGATGAGGGCACATCCAGCTCCAATGTTTCATGTTATCACCGTCGGTCCCTTCACCAAGTGGGGTATTGATTACACTACCTGCAACCCCCCATCAGCCAGGGGGAATCGCTATATCATTGTGGCTGTTGACTACTTCAATAAGTGGGTCGAAGCTATGCCAACGTTCAAAGATGATGGAGAGACTGCAGCTCTCTTCTTATTTAACCAAATCATAGCACGGTTCGGAGTCCCGAGAGAGATTGTCACTGACCATGGAAGTCACTTTCAAAATCAAATGATGACCGAGTTAATGTCAAAGCTTGGGTTACGGCAAGAACATTCCTCACCTTACTATCCCCAAGCCAATGGGCAGGTGGAAGCTGTTAATAAAACTCTTAAGACAATGCTACAGCGAACCATCAACTCAGCCAAATCCAACTGGCATTTGATGTTATACTTGGCATTATGGGCTTATCGAACATCAGTTAAGACTGCAACCGGTTTCTCACCTTTCCAACTCGTTTACGGGATGGAGGCAGTCTTGCCCATCGAATGTCAAATTCCATCTCTGAAATTGGCAGTACAGTTATTGCCAGACACTTCTCCGCTTGAAGAACGGTTAGTACACCTTGAGAAGCTTGATGAACAGCGTCGCGATGCGGCCTTGGCCAACAAGGTTCATAAGAATAGGGTTAAGTGTCAATATGATAGGTCCATTCATCCTTGGGTTTTCTCTGAGGGCGACCTTGTCCTGGTTTACGACCAAGATAAGGACCCCCTAGGGGCAGGAAAGTTTAAACCCATGTGGTTCGGACCCTTCATTGTTAAGGAGGTGTTAAAAGAAGGGCGCTTATCGTCTGGTCAATTTTGAAGGGAATGCTTTGGCGGAGCCTAGAAATGGGCTCTACCTCAAGAAGTATTACTCATAGCATCGAAACTGTGGGTAACTTTTTGTAACATATGTATAGTCTTTGTGCTATTACTTTCTTTTGTTTCTTTTGGAAAACGTGTCATGGATGTGTCATTAATGTTATCTTTTATCACTATGGCAGATGTCAAGTGAGTCCAAGGTGTTCATTGGGTATGCAAACTGTGCTAGTCGACACACGCGGAGGCTTGCCTCCGCAGCATGGGTAATATTTACACCACAGGGTCAGTTGTTATCTTCCAGAGGGATATGCTTAGGTGACACCACAAACAATGTTGCTAAGTATAGCGCAATTATTGAGTTGCTTCGTGACACTTTGTCATTGGGTATCTCTCGTCTCCGGGTCTATCTAGACGCTCAATTGGTTGTGTCACATCTAAACAGAATATACCATGTGCACGATCCTACTTTACACCGACGATTCCTTAGGGTACGTCTCTTGGAATGCAACTTTGATTATATTACATATTTTCATGTTCCTAGGAGTCTAAATCAAATCACGGATACTCTAGCTAATCATATTTTAGATTGGCATCTTGCTCACACATAAAGAAGATCATGATCAAACACATGTAAATACATTTTTTTACACATAATCCATAAAGACACATAAAAGAAATAAAAACCATATATATGCATCATAAAATCCTCAGAGTACATAGATGGGCGCAAGCGCCTCAAAAAATGGGAACCATAACGAGTCACTGGGGCTTATGCCCTCAAAAAATATAATACATATCAGTTCTCAAGGCACATAAAAGTCTACAATTGCTGTTCAAGGCCTATGGGCCCTGTTATAATCATACACAGCCCGACCCAAATGCCTAAATAATCGGACCCATGTCCGAGGTAACCCCACCATATGAGTCTGCATAGAGGGCGGCAAGTCCTCTATCTCTATCATAGGAATTGTGCGAGTGAGCTCAGTGAAGTTCTGCTCAATCCGCCTAAGAGCCCTCTCAACCTCTCCTACTATAGGGTTCCCTCTTGCTGCTGCTCCCCTGGCGGCGGCAGCTGCGGCCTCTGGCCGTGGGCGGTGCCTGTTCTATGCAAAAGCGGCAAGCCGCACGGGTCCCACATATGCACGCAATACAAAGTACGCCCATCAGAAACTCTGTTATCCAAAAAACATGATATATATCAAAAAGACATAAAAACTACATATGAAAACAAAAAAAACTATACAGGTGGAGACTTACCCATCTCCCCTCGCTCCTCACCAGGAGGCACTGGTATCGCTGGATCTCTGGAGAAGTCGATCCCTGCGTATGGGTAGTCCTCGATAGCGGGGATCTGCCGTGACAACCAAGCAAAGATGTCATCGTTGAAGGCCTCCATGGTCCTTCCGCCACCCTGTCGCGGCAGTAATGTTGCCCATCTACATACTGTAGGGAAAGTCGCCAGATGTCCTCGTACTGTCATCCAAGGACTGAAGCATGGAACTCTCTCAAAGAAAAATGAGCACAATATAGTCCCGAACCCAAAGTTCCTATGTGTCCACTGATGGCAATCTGTCAATTTCCTCTTCATGCTCTCTAGCAGTGTGGTACTCCAGTCATATATTTGTGCATTCATGCACTGAACTGCACAGTTCATCTGTGCACGCGATGCCTGATGTACGGCTGAGGAGCCGGTAATTCACCCAATGAGCGATAAGATATTCTGTAGAGTAAGGCTGGTGATACTGCCAACCGGTATCCAGGAATTCCTCTGATTGGTCCCAGCCACGCAATATTCTGCTATCAACTCCGAGACTTTGCTCGGCCCCGCAGGAAATGTCTGCAAGTTAACGGGTTCCCCTCTCCTCGAGAGGCCCGTCAAAAAATAGATGTCCTCGGTGGTGGGCACCAAGGATTGCTCCTCTATCATAAAGGCCTCAGCATTAGGATGCCAATAGTCAACCAGGGCATTCAGCAGCCTTGGTTGAGCGCGCATAAATGGACATAAGAAAAACTTCACTAAGCCACACTGCGTCAACACGGCCATCACATTCGGATCTGCAGCTACTGCCTCATTGGCAGCCTCATGCTCTCTCTCTCTCCAATGAACATACATCCTGCAAAAATCACAAAGCAAAAGGAGAGTTTAGATCTTGCACAAGTCATTTTTTCATTTGCGCGGGGGTAACCCGCGAGCTGTAGAGGCGACAGTCGCGGGTACCCGCGCGTAGTATTGACTCTACGCGCGGGTGCCCGTGGGCTATCTCTGGACAGCCCGTGGGTTACTAGGGCCGACCTCTTAGAGGTCGACGGCCGTCCCCAAAATCAACTTAAAAAACAAAAATGACGTATTGAAATGCAAGATGAGGGAGTTTGTACTTACTTGGTCCGAGCAGAAGTTCGTTTGGTCCACTGTAACTCCCGGAATCACGATCTCTGGAAAAGGGGCTCTTTTGGCTCCACAGTCAATTTCCAAATCAGCAATGGTGATAATGAGCTGCCAGCTTCTATTTATAGACTTTTGGGCCTCTTTTTGTCACCCTTTTGGCCCCTTTTATCTGTTTCTTTATACCAAAAACCATTTTGAGTGGTTCTGGAGTTATATGGGAGGGATTTGATCAGGTATTGGGACATTTTTCATTGAGTTTCAGAAAATAAAAATAAAAAATACACATAAGGACGGTCCATAAAAAAAAATTCAAAAATCAACCTGAGCATATAGGGTAGGATTTCATCTCCACTGTTGCATCTCGTTGCCTTTTGTTTTTACAATATAGGATAGACCCCATCCGGTTGTGACACAGAACCGTCATTTCTTCTCTAGAAGTGTTGCAACTTGGTGGTAGAGCTTACCAAAACATGGATGCCCTAGGTAGTTCCTGGTTGCATTATGGTGTCCATGTCATTTGTGACAAGATAGTAGGCTCAGGAGTCCGCATAGTCTTTCCTGAATATGAGTTCGAGCCTCATTTACATGGGTCTTTTCCACTCTTTGTCTTACCCTCCGGACCCCAAAAACATAATGGGTCTCCTTTTAAGCCCTTTTCAGACCCTCTAAACATGAAAAGATTTCCGAGCGATCTTGTGGCCTTTCACGCTCGTTAAACTGAAATTTGAAGTCACGTCTGTCCGGCGGTAGTTTACCCCTTTTTCAGTCCGGACGGTCAACTGTACGAACAAAGGTATACTCTATTGAATTTCCATTCTTTAGAAGAGTATCCTCAGGTATAATTTTATTCATTTTTCGGGCCTGAGGGACTAAATTTACGAAAAATAAACCCCCCCCGGAGTCCATAGTAAGCTCTTTTCAGAATCCCTAAAATTGAAAAGATTGTCGAGTGACCTTATTCTTTCACACTCGTTAAAACGGTCCAAAAGAATATTCCTGACAGAGTCCATAGTTAAGCTTTTTTCAGACTCCTTAAAATTGAAAAAATAGCCGAGTGATCTTGTCCTTGTCACAATCGTTAAAATGGTTTTGAATTGACGTCTAGTTGGTGCTAGTTTACCCCTTTTTTGAACCGACTAGACTATTGACGAAAAAGGTACCCCAATGGAGTTTCCTTTTATGCTTTTTCAGACTCTCTAAACATGAAAAATCACCGAGCTTCCCTTCTCTGGGCTCGTTAAACTTAC
This sequence comes from Picea engelmannii, assembly GCA_009831015.1. Taxonomy (NCBI): domain Eukaryota; kingdom Viridiplantae; phylum Streptophyta; class Pinopsida; order Pinales; family Pinaceae; genus Picea; species Picea engelmannii. The sequence continues at coordinate 639,145 of ML785855.1, forward strand.
ATCGAAGGACGTTACCATTGTGTGTTCTATCAACCGCATTTGCATCCTTTACCCATCAGCCTAGTAACAGTTTGCTTTTGCGTCTTAACACCTTTGGCCGCTGGAGGATTTTTTCCAAGTATCACTTCCTAGAACATCAGTCTTGTCCTTGTGCCTTGAGCTTGTATGTTTGTTGTGCTCGTTCCTCCACTATAACGTAATATTCCTTTATTCTTTTTCCAAATACTCAAAAAGAACAAAAAAATCAAATATACCCCAAAAAGAGGATGGGAAAAGTATTTTCTTTATTGGCAGCATTATGAGTCGCCCTTAGATAAAGCACATCTATCCATTTGATTCATCATACTTTGGGATGTAGTATGACCTTAGGAAGCTTTGCTCGCTATATTGAGTTGTGTCCTCCACTGTTTGGTTACTCTTCCAAACATATGGAGAGTTTGTGTTGCCTCCTGCTTTGTAGACTTATGATTAATAGATATGTTGCCTAAGTCTTATCACTTGTCGTGCTATTGTCCAAGGGAAGTTTGTTACTTAGCCTGAGTCGGCCACTCTGCAATATGTCTCTTGTCCGCATACCCGGCCATCCTGAACGTCTAATCAAGTCTTTGTTCGAAATCAATGAAGCCTTCAGTCCGATCATCAGGATTCTCAAGTCTATAACCGACGAGCCATCGAAGACCTCTGGGTAGTGCAGTCGTACACTCATATTACACTCCTACCTGAGTTTCGAAGATTTTGAAGTTGTTGCTCGAGCTCTGAAGTACAACCATCAGGCCAAATCAGCTTCTGAGAGATGGATACTTTCTATGTATATCTTTCTGATTTCGAGATGTAGCTCTGTTGTGTATTGTTCGCAGCTACTCTTTATAGTTATTTGACATGGATCTACAGTGTATTTGATTGGTAGCCATGGTTCTAATTTATCCCGAGCATGGGTATGCCCGCCTTGGTGAGACATTTGATATTTTTTGCAGACGGAACCTCCTGATTCCTGATTCCTGGGCTCACTCATTCAGCATATCAGTACAGATTGGTAAAGAATTGGTAATGTATTTCGGCCATCAGATGCTTTTCTGACCTCACACATTAGGGGGCATCTTTTATAACCCTAAAATGCACCACACAGGTTTATCTGGCATCAGGCCAACTCATGTCTCTTCCTTGCCAAAGCCATGCTGAATAAAACCTTGAAAAAACACTTAAAATAAGAAACTCGTGGCCTAACCTAACACTGGGCGCATTGGAACGCTTGCTTCCCTTCTACTGCACGCGTTGGAACGTGGGCTAGACCACTACAGCCCGTGTTTACCTAACAAAGCAAAAAATCAGGAAATTTTCCGCCAGGACGAAAATCTTTGGGTCAGTTAACTGGAACTCCCAGCCATGCATGGTCGAGAGTTCATATAAAACCCTAGCTCCTTCTAGCCTGTAAAAGAAGGGGTAGGGGTACTATTCAAAGGAGGAAAATCATAGCAAAGAAACTCTGCCCAATTGCTGAATCCGTTTTGTCCCAACCCTTTAGTCTTTCCTCAAGCTTTAGGAGAATTCAAGCAAAACAGTTGGAGGACAAAAGAAGAGGAGGATCCCAGGATCAGGATCGAGGAACGGTGGCCAGTCTCTATAATCATTGTAAGTTGATTCATGTTGAGATTAATAAAAAGATACTTTTCCCGTCCCGAACACATGAGTCTTGTATGTTTTATTTGATTTGTGTCTAATCTCTAATCCTCTAGTAGAACAATAGCATGCATTTGTAGTTTTGTCTTGATTGCAGGATCTCTTTTTGGAAGGAGCAACAGAAGCAAGGAGATAAAATCTCAACGGAGGATCTACACCAACCGTCGATAAAAAGGTTAGTTAACTCTTCCCATGTGTGCATGTGAAAAAGGGTTTTAGATTCGGGTAGAAGGTTAAAAGTAGCTTATGAAGGGTCATGATCTGCATGCAATTTTAAGCCCTAGCTTGCTAGTTCGTAGGGTAGAATACCCCACAACACTTCCAGTTGCAGTTGGAAAACAAAGGAAGTTGGTGCTTCCAATGAATGTAATTCTTCAAGACATATAAGAAAAATCATTCTGTGGTTTTCTCCCGATTTGGGTTTCCATGTAAAACACTGGTGTACTGTGTATGTGTATGTTTGTTCATTTTTTCATTGCTTATTTACTCTGCAGTTATTGGATGATAATGCTTCATTGATGTAACACTTGGATTATATGGTTAAAAATGATTAAATTTCTCTATTAATTATTCACCCCTCCTCTCAGTAATCCAACAATTGGTATCAAAGTAGGTTCCTTCAGAAATTAGTTTAACCACTGAAAGGTAGATCATGGAGAGTACCAACTCATATAAAATTGGAATACCACAATTTGATGGGCATAACTATGTTTTTTCGAGCATAAGGATGAGGACATATATACAAGCACAGGGATTTTAAGTTTGACAATCGATTGTAGATGGATACACAACACCAGCAGTTCCACCAACAAATGACAAAGTAGTAAAACTTGGTGAGAATAATTACAAAGCCACAAATGCACTTTTGAATGGTCTCAATGATACAGTATTCACTAAAGTTGCACACTGTAAATCTACTAAAGAGATTTGGGACAAGCTTCAAAATATTTATGAAGGAGATACAAAAGGAAAAGCAGCAAAGCTTCAAACTTACAGAGGTCATTTAGAACAACTAAAAATGAACGAAGATGAAGATATCACTACCTAATTCTTATGAGTCAATGAAATAGTGAATGCAATCATATGATTGAGAGAAGAAATTGAAGAATCTGTAATTGTTCAAAAGATACTAAGATCTCTTCCTATGAGATTCAACCCTAAGATATCAACACTAGAAGAAAGATCGGATCTGGACTCAATAAGCATGGACAAACTGCATGGAATCTTCACAACATATGAAATGAGAACTGAGCAGGAAAATCCAGATGTAAAAGAAGCAACCTTCAAGGCATCCAAAAGATCAAAACAAAAGAAAAAGGAACAAGAATAATACAACAACAGTGACACTTCAGAAGATGATGAAGAAGTGGCCAACTTCGTCAAAAGACTGAACAAGGGAACCAACAATAGGTATATAGGTAATCTCCCTTTAATTTGTTTTAATTGTGATGGTATTGGTCATTTTGATAACAAATGTCCTTATAAGAAAAATAGAAATTATGAAGGTTACCCAAAAGGAAAAGACACATATAAAGGCAAAAGAACTACAAAGAAAGTTTTCAAGAAAATCTTATACACTAAAGAAGACATCTCATCATCGGATGAAGATGAAGTCAGTGACAATGAAACAGGAAGAGTTCTATTCATGGAAGTAAAAGACTCTGACAAATGAGACTCCAAAGAAGAATATGAAGAAGCCAAAGAAAAATGTGAATAAGTCAAAGAAGAAATTTAAGAGGCAGAAGTTGACTATCGAGAATAATTAATGTGTTCCATAGAAGCTATCATAAGAGAAAAGAAGAAAAACAAGAAACTACAAGAAGAACTAGACAAGAAAAAGGACACTCGAGAACTAGAACAAATGATCACAAAATTGAAGGTTCAAATAGAACAAGATAAAAGAATTGAAGAAACACTAAAAAGGAAACTAGAAGAAAAGGACAAGATCATTGGAAACTTGGAAGTAGAGGTTGTCACACTAATAAAGGATATTCAAAAGAAAAATATGCAGAATAGATCAAAAGTTCTGGATAACATTATCAGCAGTCAAAAATCTCATCTTAACAAGTCTAGACTTGGATACAATCAGACAGAAAAGATATCAAGCTCCAAAACAACCGAGCAAAAATCAAATCCAAAGAGCTATGTAGAAACAATCAAAGAGGATAGGAATATATACAAGGAAGATTGTAGGGACACTCCTCCACCAAGAAGATTCAAATTTGAAAATCAACAACAGATAGATAGGCCTCAAGAAGAAGAAGGATTCATAAGAGCATCTCCTTTCAGAAGATCTTCAAATCCCAGGTATCAAACTATATTTTTTAGTTTATGTTATGCATGTAATAATTTTGGACATAAATCTGTGAATTGCAGAGCTAACAACAAGAACAGTAACAACTTTGAGAGTTATACACAAAGATATTATTCAGGGAGACCTAGTGATACACAAAGAAGAAGTTACAATAGGTTTGAATCTTTGAGCATTAAAGTGGAATGTTACAAATGTAACAATTTTGGACACATGGCCAAGGATTGCAGAATGACAGTCCCTCCTAAAGAACCTCAATAGAATAACAACAGTCACAGAAAAGAACCTCAGAAAATGACATGGATAAGAAATCAAGATCAGTATAACAATGAAGAATGCACAATCACTCTACAAGCTGAGCAGAAAAAACACGGTTGGTATGTTGATAGTGGATGTTCAAAACAAATGACAGGTGATAAAGACAAATTTCTTACATTACGAAAAGAAAAAAATGGATCAGTCGCCTTCAGAAATGATAATTCATCCAAAATCATTGGAGAAGGCACAGTCTGAATTGAGAACACGAATGAAAAGACACAAAATGTTCTACTGGTAGAAGATATGAAACATAATCTTCTAAGTGTGAGTAAAATGTGTGACCAAGGTCATAAACTTACTTTCAATTTAGAAAAGTGTGAGATAAGAAAAGAAGGTTTAGGGAAATTGGTCGGTACAGCGGCAAGAACTTCAAACAACATATATGTGTTAATTGAAATTGGAAATGAAAAGTGTTGTCTAGGAAAGGAAGATGAAAGTTGGCTATGACATAGAAGAATGGGTCGCATGCATTTTGATAACCTTGTCAAAGTTAGAAAAAGAGAAACAATCAGAGAAATTCCCTAGATCACGAAACCAACCAGCACTTTATGCAAGCATTGTCAACAAGAAAAGAAAACAAAGACTAGGTTCAAATCAAAGGAATATTCAACAACAAGACCACTAGAAATTATTCACACTGATCTAGTTGGACCAACTACAACAAAGGGATTAAAAGGTGAAAAATATTTAATGTTATTAGTTGATGATTATACAAGAATCACTGCAGTTTGTTTTCTCAAGAACAAATCAAAAGCTTTTGAAAACTTCAAGATCTACAAGGAAATGGTTGAAAATGAGATGGATTCAAGAATCAAATGTTTGAGATCTGATAATGGAGGAGAGTTCACTTCAAAGGAATTTATGGACTACTGTAGCAGTCATGGAATAAAAAGGCAATTCTTCATTGCTAGGACACCTCAATAGAATGGAGTTGTTGAAACAAAGAACATGATAGTACAAGAAATGGCTCAAACAATGTTATTGGATTCCAAATTGACATATATATTTTGGACACGGGCAGTGCATACAACAGTTTACATTAAAAATAGAGTAATGCTTAGAAATAATACTGGCAAAACTCCTTATGAGCTATGGAAAGGAAGACCAGCAAATGTGAAGCACTTCAGAGTTTTTGGAAGCAAATGCTACATCAAAAGAGAAGATGGAATAATGGGAAAGTTTGAGTCCCGTGTGGACAAAGGAATACTTGTTGGTTACTCAAGTACAAGGAAAGAATACAAGTGTTACAATCTAAGATTGAACAAAGTTGTGGAAAGCATCAACGTAACAATTGATAAAATAGGCAAACTAGAATCAAAGGAAGAATAAAACAAATCAATGGAACAACTTTTTGAAGAAGAACATGAAAAAGAAGTAGAAGAGGAAGATGAATATGAAGAGAATCCGACAGAAGCAGAAAAACAAGTTTAGAAAGTATATCCAAAGACACCTAGCAAACGAGTACAGAAGAATCATCCTTCAAACACACCTAGCACTCTTATCTACAATTGAACCAAACTGTTTTGAAGAAGCCAATAAGGATGAATTTTGGAATGAGGCCATGGATGAAGAATTGGATCAAATAGAGAAAAATGACACTTGGGAATTGGTTCCAAGCCCAAAGAATAAGAATGTGATCGACACAAAATGGGTTTTTAGGAATAAATTGAATGAATATGGACATGTTACAAGGAACAAAGCTAGATTGGTATGTAAAGGATATGCACAGATTGAAGAAATTGACTTTGAAGAGACATTTTTCCCAGTTGCCAGAATGGAATCAATCCATTTACTTTTAGCTTATGCATGCTCCAAAAATGTTAAAGTATATCATATAGACGTAAAATCGACGTTTCTGAATGGGGAACTTGAAGAAGAAGTCTACATTGAACAACCAGAAGGATTTCAGTTGTCAACGAACACAGACTATGTATGTAAATTAAAGAAGTCCTTGTATGGTCTAAAACAAGCTTCTAGAGCATGGTACTCCAGACTGGATAAGTATCTGCAACAGGAAGGGTTCAGAAAAGGAAGCGCAGACAACAACCTCTACATCAAGGTAAGTCAAGGTAATATTTTATTAATTGAAATTTATGTTGATGATATTATTTTCGGTAGTGATGATGACAGGTTAAGCCAAAAAATTTCAAAAGACATGCAGAATAAATTTGAAATGTCGTTACTTGGAGAAATATCCTTATTTCTGGGACTTCAGATACGTCAAAGCAACCAAGGAATTTTTATTTTTCAAACCAAGTATATCAGAGAAATGATAAAGAGGTTCGGAATGGAAGATTGCAAACCAATTATCACTCCCATGCAAACCAGTTGTAAGTTGAGCAAAGATGATGATTCGAAGTCTACAGATCAGAGGAAATACAGGCCAATGATTGGCAGCCTACTATATGTGACAACATCTAGACTAGATGTAATGCAAGCAGTTGGACAGGTGGCACGATTTCAAGCAGCACCAAAGGAATCACATGTATTAGCAGTAAAGAGGATTTTCAGATATCTTAAAGGAACATAAAAGTTTGGATTATGGTATCCAAAAGGAAAATATCTATCACTTATTGCCTACACAGATGCAGATTGGGCAGGTTCTATTGATGACCAAGGAAGCACCAATGGAGCAACATTCTTCTTAGGTGAGTGTTTGGTATCATGGCTAAGAAAGAAACAATCATCAGTATCTCTATCTATAGGCGAGGCAGAGTATATTGCAGCAACAACATGTTGTACATAGGTTCTTTGGATGAAACAAACTTTGAAAGATATACAAGTTGAGTATGATGAGCCCATTCCAATATATTGTGATAATATAAGTGCCATTAGTATCTCAAAAACCCCAGTGATGCACTCAAAGACGAAGCACATTCCAATCAAGTATCACTTTCTATGGGAACAAGTTGGAGAAAAGAACATCAGAGTTGAGTATGTGGGCACAAAATAATAAGTGGAAAACATCTTTACAAAACCACTTCCACGAGAAGCCTTTGAATATCTTCGCCAAAGACTTGGAGTTATTTCTACTCCAAAATGAATGTTTTTTGAATTCTTTTTGAATGCTTATCTTATATGTCTTAGATGTACACGAGGAAGTACCATAAGAGGACAGTTCGGTCGGGGGGAGCAACCCCGAATGGAAAGATACCTTTGCCATTGATGACAAAGGGGGAGAGATTTATCAGATGTAGATGACAGAGGCATGGTTCCAGAGGGAGAAGATTTATCAGATGCAAAGGACAGAGACAAATTTATTAGATACAGAGGACAGAGGCATGGTTCCAGGGGGAGCATGAGTGATATGATTTCAGTATTGCATCAGAGTGTTTCCATCAATGCCAAAGGGGGAGATTGTTCATTAAGGTTGGTTGTCATTGATGTCAACCCTTGAAGAAAGCTGCGCAGCACAAAGGTTTGGGTAATGGACCCAAGATTTTTTTATGTAAAGATGAATCATTATTTTCTTGTCATGGTTGATAAGAAGTAAAGATGGATGAACTCCAAAGTGGTCCCCTTATGGTGAAATCCCTCACAAGAAGATGCTTTGCGGAGTAAGAGAACCCATGATTAATTGTGGAATAATGAAATGAAGGACAATGAATTTGTCAGGTAAAATATCCTATATGGATAGTGCTTGTCAATCCATTTTTGGTGGTATGTGGAACTCCTCACGATTTGAGAGTTATGGCCTTACGAAGTTGGAGGACCCTCATATGTCATCTAGAAGCCCCAAAAGGTCAAAGTAGTCAAAGTGGTTTAAGAGATTTTAAAAGGTAAATAATAAAGTGAAGTAATGAGTGTAGTATAATTCAAAGTGAATAAAAAATAAATTATTTCAATAATAAATTTAATCGAGAAATTAGAAGTGAGTTAACCCTAAAATAAGGAAAGTGGGGCCAAGTGACCTAGAAGATGTTTTTAAGGAAGCTACTTGGAGAGTATAAATAAGAGGCAAGGCTATCTCATTTTAAACACACTTGAGAATATTGAATATCTATAGGTGTTTGAGGTAACCAAGGATATCTAAATCAAAATTCTGAGAGAAGGTGAATAAAAGAAGGCCGAAATGCAAGGAAGGATAAATTCTTTTGATGGTGCTTTCTAAGGTATGTTATTTACAGGCCATCTCACCATTTCTCTATAACTTTTTTTCTATAATGATTCATACTGTGAAATTTCTATTCCATTGAGAAAAAATATCCAAGTATCTGTGGTAAAAAATTAAGCTTGTGGGTCATTGTATTTTTGTAGTTACATTCTATAGAAAATAGGGTTTGTGGCTAGTCCTGAAACTAGTCAAAAATAGGTGTTTCAAGTAAAAACGTCATAAATTCTTCATAACAGATCCAAATTCAATGAAAACAAATGTTTTGGTTAGAATACAGTCTATAGTATGTTGTGTAAAAGTTTCATATCAATTCAACAAATATTCCGTGCGGGGCACGCTCTACAAGGTTGCTCTCTAGAATAAGCCAGAATTCAACAATGTATGTCATTTTTGCTATAACTCATTTTCTGAGAGGTTTCAAGTAGTGACACCTGGAGGAATTGTATAAAACACACCAAAGAAAATTATGTATTAGTTTCAGATCTTTATACATTACAGGTACAAAGTTATGATTACTTCAAGTTAGGGTTGTTGACTAATCCAAAACTAGGCATGTGAGACTAAAGAAAAGTTTGATGAAAATGCTAGTCTCTTGTTGTTGAAGTTAATGAAGGTTTGCAGGAATGTGATCATATACACCAGATCTATTACAGAGCTACAAATCAGATTTGGATGATGAAATTAATGGTGGCTTTTGGTTGAGGTACATGTTGAGTACATGGTTGAGACAAGTAGTTGATGAGTTGGCAGATACATGAGGTGTATAGTTGATGATGTTGGTACATATTGATGAGTCATAGTTGATGAGTAGTTGACACATGATTGGTACATACTTGGTACATGGTTGGATGCACTTGTTTATGGTACATGTTGATTATAGGTTATTTGGTATAGGTTGGTGCATAGTTGATGCACTTGTTTATGGTACAGGTTGATTACAGGTTAAGGTATAGGTTGATGCATGGTTCAGATTTATTAGTACATGTTTACAGTGGTATATCTCACAGTGACAGGTTGACATTGGTTCCATCATTCTACTTCTACTTCAGGGTGGTTGGACGGGGCAAGGACAGGTGGTTGTAGCCACCTTCTGATTGTAGTCGGAGAACATAGGGGGTTGTAGCCTCCTTCTAGTTGTAGCCAGAGAATTGGGGGGTTGGAGCTTCCCTCAAGTTGTAACTTGAGAATCTAGAGGTTTGGAGCCTCCTTCCAGTTGCAGCTGGAAAACAAAGGAAGTTGGTGCTTCCAATGAATGTAATTCTTCAAGACATATAAGAAAAATCATTTGGTGGTTTTCTCCCGATTTGGGTTTCCACGTAAAACACTGGTGTACTGTGTATGTGTATGTTTGTTCATTTGTTCATTGCTTATTTATTCTACAGTTATTAGATGATAATGCTTCATTGATATAACACTTGGATTATATGGTTAAAAAGTATTAAATTGCTCTATTACTGATTCACCCCTCCTCTTAGTAATCCAACAGTGTTTCCATTACTGATAGTGGCATGATATTATATGTTGCTCCAGTGTTAATCAAACAATTATGAAACACTACTTCGTGATTTTCTATTGTAATATAAAAAGATGAGACTTTGCCTTTTGTTATTAACGTTGGTATATTATGATGATTTGAATTTGATGCAACAACTTCAATTCTGTGACTTGGCTCATCTAATATTTTAAGAATATTTTCCCTCTACTTTGGGATTTTAACAACTTCCATGAACGGTAGAGTGATTCTTAATTTTTTCAGATCATCAATCACATTATATGTCGTTTGTGGAGGATTCTTCTCTTGATTTACAACTCGTTAATGCTTGATTGCTTTTGTTTCATTTGGTCTCATCTTTTCCTTTTATTTCTCTATAGTTTCTTTTGTTTTAAATTTATTTGTTTGTGCTCTTGCTTGCACAACATTTTATTACGAGATATAAATTTCTTCGTGCTCATCAAATATATACATGGATGACTCACCTTCATCCATCTGTACAGATTCAAGAATTTTTTCTTTAACAAAATCAACGTCTTGATTGTCAATTATCTCATCTTCAAAAATTTCTTCTAAAATTACAACATTTGGATTTGGCATTCTAGGTGCCCTTTATCTAAACTCTTCATTTGTAGGCCATCATTTCCTATTATTTGCCCTTGAACAAGATTTCTCCTCTGTTCCTCCATAGAAATTCTTGGATTATGAGAAAAATTTTCATTTCTTCATAGTTTTGTCAATTTATTTTCCATCTATTTAATAGTTTGATTCTTTTGTGCTATCTCCATCCTTTGTTTGGTCTCTTGCATTATTGCTGGATCATTTGTCACATTAGGAATTACTCCCTTGCGTATCCCTCTGCCAACTCCTCGGTCTCTAGTATTTCGTGCTATTTGATCTTCAACTTTTCTTGAAGTTGATGCTCCTTGATCTACAATATTAAAGGTATCCATTTGTCTTTGGACGTTGCTTATAATGATATATGGATCTGCATATGTTTCCAGTGCAATTTCTTCGATTTTTGTCACTTTATTCATTGCAACATTTAGATATTCAATTTGTGCAACCTTGATGACAAAATTCACATTTGAAGGCATTGCATTTTTGTAACACCCAAGTATGACTCGAGCATTTGGCCTCTGATTTTCTTGGATCTTATTAAGTGTTTTTAAAAATTAAAAATTGAAATCTTAGATCTTTTCACCCCTTTTCAAACGGATTTGAGTGAATTGCGTGAGCAGAATATGATACGATATTGGAGGAGCACACTTTCTAAATCATCAAAGGTGGAAATTGAATTTAATGGAAATGACATATACATCGAGCATTTATTACGTCATTTCTGACGTCATAGTTGGACGCAATGCATTTATTACGTCATTCATTAGGTCAGGGAAGACTATTGATAATTTGTCGAGTTTTTCGCTCGGGTTGAATGTGTTTGAAAGGGAGTAATTGAATCAGCGAATAAAACGGTACGGGAGGAATAGAGGAATTTGTGATCAAATTGAAGACAAATTTTGTTTTAAAATTAGACCCATCATAAATTTGAAACAAAATGAATTCACGATAACGGCAAAGGCCAAGTATCTTTGGGAGTCATTGCGACGTTTTGAGGATCCACCAATCCCACGAGACGGTATGACGTAAAAACCTCGAAAGTTGCCACAACATGGTCTGAGAAGTCGGGATAACATGGTCTGAGAAGTAGTGAAGTCAGAGGAAAGTGAAGTCAGAGAAATGATAAAATAGTCTATGCATTTATTCTGGAAGACAGCTGATAAGGTGGAGCGGGTTGACTTTCTTTTAAATTTTTGGTGAATTCAGAATTTTGATCGATCGATCTGAGTTGATTTAAAATGATTTAAAATCATTAAACAAGGTTTTAAATGCGTTTTAAATGCATAGAAATTTGAGTATGCAAAACTCATGAAAATCTGATCGGATTCAAGTCTTTTTTTGACCGTCTGTGTTTACTGCCGAGTTAGCCTATCAAGGAGGAAAACCACATATTCAAATGGTCGGATCAGGCGGATCCGTACGGGTGCCCGCCGTTGTTTTGATAATCAACCTACCCTTTCCTTTTGGAAAACGGACTTAAACAAACTGGCGTAATTCTCATTTTCCTGTGATTGTGCCGCTACACTTGAATCTGCCCAACCCTAAGTTATTTAAGTCAACATTTAACTCTCGATTTGTAGAGTGAACTCCTGGCAATGGGGAACATGGGATTCGCCAGATCTTTGCTTGCCTCCCTTGTGTTTATGATTTGCATGCATACATTTTTTCAGAATATACATGCACTGCAAAACCACACCACACCATCTTCTTCTATGACTTCTCCAAGCATACGAAGATTGAGAGTAGGCGTGCCTTGGAAGACGGCCTTCACTGAATTCGTCTCAGTAGAAAAGAACGGAACAAACTTTACTGTTGGGGGATTCTGCGTGAAGGTGTTTGAGGAGGCCATTAAAACTCTCAATTATTCCGTTCATTACATCCCAGTCGGAAATGGAATTACTGAGCCTAGCTATGATGATGACCTAATTCGAAAAATTCTACTGAAGGTATATTTTTATAAAGCTGCTGTTCCTGTTATTAGTAATAACCCCACTAACAGAAAATCCATCACTCAAAGATGATCAGATCTTTCATGTAAATGACGTCTTTATTGTTATGGATGTTCATGCAGGAAGTTGATGCAGTTGTAGGAGACGTGACCATCATAGCAAACCGTGCCCATGAAGTACTATTTACACAACCGTTCATATATTCTGGTCTACTCGCTCTAGTTCCTCTGGTCGAGGATCACATTAGTCTCGGCTTTGACTTTCTGAAGCCTTTTACTGCTGGACTGTGGATTTTAATACTGGGGTTCTTCATTACTGGGGGTTTGGCGGTCTATCTTTTAGAACGCAGAAAGAATCCAAAGTTGCAAGGGCATCCTAGCAGACAATTTGGAAGCATAATATGGTAAGAAACAACTTTGATGGCAATGGCTTGTTTGAAGATTCTAATTGTTAGAACTAAACTTATCAAAGCAAACTATACAGGAAATCCAATCCCTATCCCTTAATTAAATAGCATATGTTTATGTGCAGGTTCAGTTTTTCGACTTGGTTCACAAATCAGAGTAAGTTTCTCTCTTTCTATATCACAAATTCTATGATTATGCTTCTTTGTAGACATGTAAACTAATGAAAACCTGTGATGGGAATCTGGAATTGGGATCGACAGATGATATTAAGACTGTAATGGCACGAATAGTCGTTATAGTATGGCTTTTTGTTACGGGAATTCTATATTCGTGCTATACAGCGAACTTATCGGCTATTCTAACAGCCCCGCGTTTACAAAAAACCCTTCGCGATATCGAAAGTGTGGTGGCAAGCCAGGTGAATATTGGGTTCCAAAAGGGATCCTACACCCAAAAATACTTGACAGATGAGTTCAGAATCGATGAGCACAGGCTAAAAGATTTAAACACGGTAGATGATTATTATAAAGCTTTGTTTAGTGGTGAGGTGGGTGCCATCATAGACGAACGCCCATACATGCAATCCCTAGTGGCAAACCAGTGCAGTAGCCTCACCTTCGCTGGCCAAACGTTCACCACTCAAAACTGGGGATTTGTAAGTGATTTACAATTACTTTGGAATTTGATTTCAATTTGAAGCCTCCACGGAGATTACTGCTGATCCCCATTTGTTTGTTTATGGGCAGGCTTTTGATCCCATGCATGATCAACTGGTGAAGGAGATTTCTATGAGAATACTCGAATTATCAGACGACGGCACAATCCATAAAATTAAAAAACAATTGCTGCCTTATTATGATAAGGATTGCAGTGGATATGCTCCATCGGTATCCGTCCAACTTAATGTTTATCACTTGTGGGGTCTCTTCGTCGTATCAGGATTGGTATCACTTATAGTATTAATGCTTTACGTGGTGCGATGGAAATGGAACGCTTCTAGAATAGCCGCACACACTCCTTCCGAAGGCTCATCGGGCCGTGACAGAGGCTTGGAATTTCAGTTTGCAGGTAGGAGAACAAAATCACTTAATGTTACAAGTGAACGCCGCGCCGATATTTAGTCGCTTACGCTGAACCGTTCGTTTCATACTATAAGTACAACATAACTGTGGATCTTCGTCCATATTAATTTCTGGCTTTCGTAGCACGTCCTTCATTGTCGAAGGACTCCTTAGTATGCGATACTATCTGCTACGGTTGTTTGCTTTGAATTGCAGTTTCGATCGCGTAGTGTTAGAGGTTGTTCTCTATCTGTATACAGTGTGAGATGGTAGTTTATACTAAAACAATTTCTATGTTAAATAGTTTTATTAAGTTATACCTATTGGAAATGTAAATGGTTACAATCAAGTGACATATTTTTAGTAGTACTTTCAAATAAATGAATTAGATTTAATGTTTATAACTTTATATGGGAGTAACAGCTTCAACAAGATTAACTATATAATATTGTTTTTATATTTACTTTGAGATATATTTACTTTGTTATATTTTTTTTTCACTATTTTAACTTTAGGGTTACAATTAGGGTTTTTTTTCACTGTTTTTCAGAATATGAGCTTTTGAACTTTTATCAATCATAAATTATATGAAGTTGCTAGGTA
>ML785855.1:653757-670897 GCA_009831015.1 Picea engelmannii
ATATATATATATATATATATATATATATATATCCTTACTAACCATTTAAAAAGAAAACAATCAAAAGATGAAAGCAAATAGGATACCTAGCAACTTCATATAATTTATGATTGATAAAAGTTCAAAAGCTCATATTCTGAAAAACAGTGAAAAAAAACCCTAATTGTAACCCTAAAGTTAAAATAGTGAAAAAAAAATATAACAAAGTAAATATATCTCAAAGTAATTATTTAGAATTAATATTCTATGAAAGTTAATGTGTTAAGTGTACCAATTCAATTTTTTAAAGTTTTATTTTCATAATTTTTTTTAATTTTTAAAAATTAAAAATTAAAAAAAATTAATCTTAAAAAAATTTAAAATTTAAAATATTATAAATAAACTTATATAATCACTCAATACAAAACCCAACATAGAAGTCTTAATGCATATCAAGTGTGGAGTAAAAATTGATAACATATAAAAATGAGAATTATATCAATATCATTTCACTTAATAAATTTAAAATGTTCCAATAAACTATAAAATGAGGTGAGCACACCCTTTAAAACTTTGCTTTAACTTTCCAAATCGAAAATTCAATATAATGCATGAGTTTGGATTTCCAGAGGGGTCACTCCACCTCCAACATGTCTTCCACAACTGTGTTGTGAGACATATTTAGTGATAGATCTCCTTCTATCCAAGACACCTGTAAAATATACATTACAATTATCATAGACCATCTAAGTGTAACCATTATAGGTGACATTTGTGCTTCTCAAACGTTGAAGCACCCATTTCACTGCAACACCTGAATCTGTCACGTATTTGACAACATCATTAGCATGTGAAACATGTGGTCTTAACCATTTCATCACATACAACAACCCTCCTATTGAACTTACACGAGACATAACCTTTTCTTCTTTATAGACAAGACCTGAAGAAAACTTATAATGGAAAGCAAGAGGGATAAAAATTGGTTTTACAATGTTCATACTAAACTCCAACCACAACTTAACATTACCATCTTTGTGTACTTCCATGCCCATAATTTGTTTTGCTGCTCCTTGATCCCTCATTTGAATTGTCATGTCCACCTGCGTCATTTTCTTACTGATTTTATCCATGCTTCGACTTGCATTGAGCATATCATCAAAAAATAACATCAAGACTCTAAATGTACTATAAACTATATAGTCATTCCTACCCTTTGAAAAAATTTGACTCACTATGAAGGATTCAAACCTATTGTATATTTGCCTCGATACCAATAGGCCATACAATGAATTATCTAGCATGCAAACAAATTTACCGTTGCGATCTTGAATCAACCCTTTTGGTTGTTCCATACATACTATATCTCTGTCAATGATGGCCTTGTGAGAAGTAGGATCCCACACACAACATCCCTTTATACCACCATCATAACTTGCAGAGATATAAAACAAGCAGAAATTCAGAAACAAAGATTTTAAGTCTAGAAATGATTTACCGCTTACCAATACCTCCAATTCTTTCTTTCTCTTATGACCTTGATGCTTCTGCCATAAACAAGAAGATACATCTTTCACTTTAGATGCCACTTCAGTACTCCCTTCCATTTTATAAAGGTTATCAACCTTTGTTGCCTTCATCACTAATAAACTACCTTTCGACAATGTGAGTGCTCCACCTTGACCTGTATACTTATATCCACAAGAATCCAACACTCCCAATGAAGTCAAATTTGATTTAAGCTCAGGTACATATCTAACATTAGTTAATTCCCTAACAATACCATCGAGCATTCTGATTCTAATACTACCAACCCCAACAATTTTACACGGAATACCATTTCCCATAAACACTACACCCTCATCAATACATTGGTAAGAAATAAACCAATTTCTATGTGAGCACATGTGGTGGGAGGAACCTGAATCTAACTGCCATTCTTCTTGATATTGTAAATTACTAGAAATAGATAAAACTTGATGAGTCATACCTGAATTTTTTACATCCAAATTAGTTTCCTTCGTAGAGTTTTCCTCAAAATCCTTTCTCTTCCAACAATATTTCTTGAGATGTCATGTTTTTCCACAGTACCAACATTTTTCTTTACCCTTTCTGTGTCTTTAGTTAGATCGAGAAAAATATCTCTCATTCTGCTCTTTAGTTCGACCTCTAACTAACATCGCCTCTGAAGTTGAGGTTTCTTGACTAGATTTTCTCCTCATCTCCTCAGCCAGCAAAGCTCTCACAACAAAGTCATAATCTAAAACATCTATTGAGCTAAAGCTAATACAGGTGACTAGATTATCCCAAGACTTAGGAAACAAACACAGTAGTGTAATAGCCTTATCTTCATCTTCGAATTTAACTTCCATGCTAGTCAATTGAACTATAAGGGTATTGAAGGTATTTAAATGGTTAACATTTTTTGTAGTCGAGAGCTGCGTCGACCACTTAAACCTCGACACACACGGTTTTCCCTCCTAACTGCACAGGAAAAGAGGGAATAATGCCATGTGGTCAGAACGAATGACCGTCGAAAGTGGTAAGAAGAGTAGGTGACAGAGACAAAACGGGCTAGTCAATGGCCTTCCAACACACCAAAGACATTATGCATGTTGAGGCGCCCTCATCAACCACCGTGCATAAAATATTCCGAGTAAAAGTTTTCGCGGTGTAAGCCACGACTATATGGAACGCTACGTGGTAAGGGAGACGAGGTTTCAAGTCGGTTGCATCAAGCATGATCGTACCCGAATTACAAGTCTTGACGGATCCTAAAGCGGCTAACATAGCCTTTCTCTGGAAAGGGTAGCTTTGGAGGACTTCCAAAGAATACATCGCATAAGGGGTTTGAGACAAATCCTCCACCACAGAGTAGTTCTGGGTGACCCTTCCATTTGGGTTGTGAGAGGCTTTCTTAAACGCACCTTTTGGGATGCATGTCATGGATTTTCCCAACGTCTTCTCGATCTGGAGAGGAAGAGATGGATTTTCAACTTCTTTACCTTTTTCAGAGGTGCTTGGCTTGTTGTAATCATGTGCTCTAGTCGATATATAGGCATCACCTTTCATCATATACACATTTGTGGATGCAGGATTGTTTGAAGATGGAGGGGGTCCTTGGCTACCCCCTTCCACGCTTGTAGAGGCTTGAGTTAGATTTTAGCCATGTTGAAATGGGTTTGTTAACACAACAGGTTGTTGTTGTGACAATAACTTTTGGGCCTCTGCAAGCCGAGGGCATTGGTGAGTCGGGTGGTCTTTCGCGCACAGATTACACGGATACCTCGACTTCATTTTTTCGGTGTTTCCCCCGCCAACATTATTAGTGGGTTTCTTATCCTCCTTAACCTTCTTACATTGTTTCTTCTTTCCATCAGGCTATTGGGTGGCCTTCGGATTTGTCAATTGCACACTGTGTACATCCGATGTTTGGGTAGGGGGAGCAGTCAGAATAGTAGTTTGTCCAGCCGTTGTATGTTTGATAGACAATTGATGCTATTGTTTCGTCAGTTGCTCAGCGGGCTTTGTTTGTGCTGAACCAACAATGCCATCGACATGTGGTCTAACTCTCTGTCTGGTTTTATCAAGTATTGATTGTGGTGCATTTGGAGAGATCTCATACAATAGACCAGACTAAGAATAGATTAGCTCAAGTTGTTGAGCTCTCATGATTGCATCTTCCTCGGAAAACACTCTCGACGTTGCGACGTATTTGGATAACTGTGGGACCAAAGACATAAGGAACCAGTCAATAAGGAATGCTGGCGGGATTGACACCTTAATCAAACTCTTCCGGCGTCTCCACTCTCGGATGTGATCAAAGATATGGTCCGCTTTTGTCTATTCAAAATTGGACAACAATTTTGTGCCAACGTTGTATCTCACAGGTAATTGGAAATGGTTTAGGAAATCCATTAACAATTCGCCGAAGGAAGAGTATAGTGAGCATTCGAGCTCAATGTACCATTTCGTAGCACTCCCAATGAGAGTACATTGAAACAATCACAACTATACAGAGTCATCTTTCAACGGATTAGATGAGCACCAAAGGTGAAAAGTAGTCACATGATCTCCTGGATATTTGTTAGGCTTGGCTTCAAACTTTGGTATGTCCGAAGGAAACTTCGTCGGCATAGGGGGCCAACACGGATCATGACAGATAGGGTCATTCAACAACCTTGTTAAGTCTGGAAAATGAAAGGTTTTCAGGAAAGGTAGTTTGGGTTGTTGGTGATAACCATGGAAAAGGGGGCCTGGAGTTTGACTGGCACCAAGTTGCCAGGAAAAGTTGGGTTGCTGGCCCAGGTTCTGGTAAAAACCATGGTCGTGACCAACGTACAGATTTTGAGTTTGAGGAGACATCATCGGATGATTCCCAAAATACGACATAGATGGTTGGGCGTGCATTAAATTCATAGGACTTTGGGAAGGGTTTCCCCATACCGATCCCATGGGCATAGGTACTGCATGTTGTCCGACGTTCCATTGGTTGTGAAAAGAATTTCCCCTGATCGACATTCTTGACGAGGGAACTGATCCCTGCCAAGAATTCCAAGGTCCTGATGCGGAAGAAGTTCCTGGGTGTGACCTCTGTGAAGGAATATTACCCTGCATAAGATTAGGTTTTCTATAACTTGGGTTGCCCCCAATTGGGAAAGCAACTAATGAGAAAGCGTTGTTACCAAATGCACCAAACAAAGAAAATGGTGTCGAACCTATCGACATATTATGAGAAGGTGGTCCTTGACTCCCTGCTCCAAATGAACCATGGTGGGCACCATCAAGCGAAGGGAACGAAGGAGATATTTGTCCTCCTCCGTAAGGGAAAGTGTTAAAGGGAGATGAAGTTCCCCCCATGGGTCCTTGCAGAGGAGCGTTAGATATCCCTACCCCCGGACCTCAAGTCTATAAAGTGGAGTAGGAGAGTATAGGGCTTGTACCTGAGCTAGGCATCCCATATGAGAATGGAGGGCCTGTCGCACTCTGTGTGGAAGGAGCATTGGCCACCGCCAAAGATAGGTTCGGACCACTGCTTGAGGTAGAGGCAGTCAGGACCATGGTGGCTCAGACCGACGAAGGTGGGTTAGGTTATGGAACACCCCTTGTGGTGACAGTCATAGTGGGAATAAAATAATTCCCAGAAGAAGTGGCAGCATTTGTTTCTATTGCTACGTGTGACGTTGTCTGGCACTCGTAAGGATAAATATGTATGATGATGGGCATCGAAAGATCAATGGTTGGAGTTTCGTATGGACCAAGATATTCCACTCCAAAATCTGAAATGGTCGGTTCCTCCGAATGTTGGGTGAGCACAGTTTCCTGTGAATTGGTTGCTTCAAAAGACCCTTGTTGGTCTAGCTTTCGCCTGAGCGGTGGCAGGGGTGGCTCTATTGTAACCGGTGGTAGACCAAGAATCCTTCATGACCGATGGAGCTCGTGATCCTCCATTGTGTGAGAAGATCAAAAAAATACTAGGGATTTCTATTCATTCAAAAACAACACACATTAGAAAAAGTCCCTATGAAGTAAAACAAGCAATGACTAAACTATTTGGAAGAATAGTTACAACAACTAGCACTAGATAAACTTACTGGTGTAAGTGCAACTTGAACATGGAATCACCCTTCGGGTATACTTTGCAAAGTGTGTCCCGATGTCTGTCCTAGGTACCGCGGTCTACCCTTGCAGTCACCTGTGTAAGTCCCTAAAATAATGGAAACTAGGTTGCCAATGCGTGAACAATCACCAGGAGGGTACAGTCGACAGTCGAGTGGATCGCAATGAGCAGGGTATCAAGCCCAAAGCCTGTCAAGGGTATCGAAAGCAAGTGGTCCGGAAAAGAACTTACGACCTCGAATGGATTCGAGACCCACAAAGCTCTGTGGCAAATGGAATCGATAGAATCCCAAAACAAGCCCTCTATATGCGTTCCCCACTACGCTTGGTTCGGCTTTGGAGGGGTTATCTCCGCTACCTTTCCACACATGACCTCGTGTTTATCCCTTGTGTTAGAGGGGGGTCCTAGATAACTTTCACAATACTGGACTTTTAACACTCCCTAGCACAAACTCTTATGTATGTTTTGCAACCTTGAAGAGTTTCCTCTCTAACCTAAATCAAGGCTCTAGCCTAGACTAGTTAATGGACCCTACAAATATAAAGTCTAGTTGATTTTAATTAATTTTTAATTTTTATGGCTTGTCTTAAGTCAAATCTTATGAAAGTGAAACTAGTGATGTTTTGAGAGACGAAAGAAAAGATAAATAGAAAGCTAGAAACAAAATAACTTCTTCTCAACAAAATTTTAATCAACTTTTCAAACTAAATTTTTTTTAAGATCTTTGAATAGTAAACTCAAAATAGGATTTTTCTCGACTATGAGATACTTATTGTCCTAAGTAAACAACCAAGAACTTATGAAAGAAAAACTTTTCCTGGTTATTTATGCAAACCAACAACTACTTAACCAAACCAAGAAATAAAAGAGTTTTTTTTATTATTATTTAATGCTCACAAAGAAAAAAGGAAAAATGATGACAAGTAAATACCAAGAAAACTTCTGGCCTAAGCGCAAATCGCAAAGAGTTACTAACAATAACACACAAACTGATGAAAGCAGACTCTCACACTTGTCTAAAAACCCTATGAAAGAAAAATTTTGAGGAAAACTTTTTAATAAAAAAGAAAGCTATTGTTGTGATCAGACCTAAGTTGTCGACTGCTATGACAGAGACCAAGAACCCTGAGAGATATAACTCTTGACAAGGAAAAGGATGATTGCCTCTCCTTAAACAAAAATTTTCTCAATAGGTACGTTGTTGATAGTTCAACAACCAGCGTGTGCACGTGAGTTGTGTAAGGTCAGAGTGCGTGTACATGCATGCAGACCTTATGTAGTCTGCTTGTACCTCTGTAACTCTTCAAAAATGAAAAGACAAGCAATCAAGCACTGGCATAGACTACTGGTATTGAGAACCAAAATCTCTTGAAGACTCAGAAACTTACTTTGTCAGAAAAGAAAAAAAATTCAAGGAAAATTTCATAGAACAAAACCAATCTGAGGTGGTACCTAAGCTACAAAATGCAAAAACAGAGACCATAATGAGTTTCTGAAAACCCTTGAGAAGTTTCACTTCTGACAGAGAAGAGGATGACTGCCTCTTTAATAAAAAAATTCTGAACTTAGCCACGCTACTGTCACTTCATCAGCTAGCGTGTCCACATGGGTTGTGTGAAGGTTGGGCACGTGTACACGCATGCAGGCCTTATACAGGCCGCGTGTACCTCTGTGACTTCCCGAAAATAAAATGAAGCCAAGAAAAGAAAGTAGGAAAAACTGGTATGGATGACCAAAATTCCTACTAGTTCAGACTCTTGTTGAAACTCAGAAAAAAGGTTATGAAACCAATTTAAAACTACCAAAAAGTATCCCTAGAAAACCCAAGAGATCTCCAGTATGGTCGCCAATTCTATTGTGAGTGGGAAATCCCCCTACAGACTAGCACTTAGGGTTTTATCATGCATGCAGAAAAGACCTAAAGATTCCTACTTTTTACCATCATCCTAAGCATAATCCCCATTATTCTTAAGCAAATACACAATTAAGAAGATCAAGTGAACATACCTTATTTTTGGTGTTTGGTATTGATCCCTATTCTCGCATGGTCGCTCTTACACTGCAACTCTCCTCCCAAGGATGGCCTGCATTCACAAAATAAAAACAAAGAAATCCACATGCATTTGATCTATGGATTAATGGGTTAGATATTTAATCAACATGTACTCAATAAACAATGAAAACCTCATATGGTGGGATGGGAAAAGTACTTCTTTATTATTAACTTCACTAAAGAAACTTACGATGATGAAGACGACCACTGCTCCATGAATCTGGTCCTGGGCTCCTCTATTACTATGCAACAACTGCTAACACACTTGTTTCTCTTCTTCGTTGAAATCACAAAATGGTTGCAGAATCTTGGGCAAAGGGGAATACGAATTCGGGTAGAGTTTCTTTACTATGATTTTCCTCCTTTCAAATGGGACCCCTACTCCTTCTTTTATAGGCTAGAAGGAGCTAGGTATTTATTCGAATGACTGACCATGCATGGTCGAAAGGTTTAGTTAACTTACCCAAAACTGTGTGTTCCGTCAACAACTTTCCATTTTTCATGCTTTTGTAGGTACACGTGGGTTGTAGTGGGTCAACCAAAGTGTACACATGGGTTGTAGTGGAGAAGCGCGTGTGGGCTTTTAAAAAGGGTGTTTTTAAGAAGAGTTGTTCAATACTGGCTTGGCAAAGAAGGCATATGAGATGGTCTGATGTTAGGTAAGTATGTCTGGTGCAAATTAGGGTTATAACAATAGGATAAGAACTAAACTAAAAAATACCAAGATAAATGACCAAATTTGGTCACAGGATATAAATAGACTAAAAATGACCACATAACAATTGGTCATTTATTTGATCATTTTTAGTTGTGTCACTCCGACAATGGAAAATTACAATTTTGACAAATTTGGACCAAATCCTAGTGCTAAGGAGAATATTGGACGAATATTAGACTGAAGATAACCAAAAGGAAAGCATACCACAGATCCAAAACCCAAGAACAAAGGCCCAATTCACCTAGAAAAGCATACCAAGACCAAAATTACCAGGCTTTTGAGACATTGGGAACAAAATTGAACCTATGAACCAAATTGGGATGGCATTCCTTAAACAACTATAGATCCCAAATACCAAAGAGAGAAAACTCCACCTTCTCTACACATAACCATCCTTTCTTTATTAATAACCATTCCTCTGCCACACATGCATGTACGAAAGACCACACTGAAATTAATGCTCATCTCATCAACATAAAGTTAACGTGCCACTTGTTCATAACCTCCATTAATTACATGCATATCCTAAGGTTTGATAAACTTAATACAATATCATGAGAGATAAGCAATGATAGGAAACGCCCATTTATACTCAACATTCCAACATTTACTACCACTGCCTTGTTTGATTTGATATCAACCAAATTATTCAATGTCTTCAACACTTCATAGTATTCTGTAAACTCAAAACTCTACATAACCCCTTAAACTCTATAAATAATTAATCTAGTGATCCAGGTGGATATTGGTGGCCACCCACCTGTTCCAACTGGCTCCTTTTTCTCATTTTTAGTTCAACACGATATTCTATGCTTCTTTGTAATTATGGGTTCTACAATTTCGGGGTTGTATAGATCCCTACACATCTTCCAGGTAGATACTGGTGGATTTCCACCTAATCCAACTAGATTAATTTGTATGTTTTCATGTCAACACATCGTGTTGTACTTCCAAGGTCGTTTTAGGGCCCTAAACAATGTTATTTTGTCTTGCCACAATCAAAATGTAGATAGAGTCATAGTTTGACAATGTAATGTGTAGTTCTCGAAAATACCTTTCCAATGATCTATCACGCACCTAAAATCGAGATCGTATGCAAACGTTACAACCTCGAGAAGTTAATGTACTAACTTACCCAAACAGGGCCCACATGACTTTTGGCGTTTCATTTCCCTTGGTTAGGTTTTTGGATGTCTAGGGTTTTGGCATTCATTTTTGAGATAAAAATGCCTTCAAAACCTCATTGTAATCATATTCTGGAGAATGAGCATACTTGTCACATCTCTTCTCACAGATAAAGCTGCCACCATTCTAGCGAGTCTTGCACTCTGTATTTTTACAGTCTCTTTACAATTCATTCATTAATAGAAATCAAGTATTGTTGTATTTCTTAGTTTCTGGAAAGTTTCATGAATATTTCATTGTAATTTCTTTGTTTTCATTTCATTCCAAACATAATCCATATCAATCGTATCATAGTAGGCTGTTCTTGATCGTTTTTCAGCACATGTCCCAGACGAGGTCCGAGTATAGCCAGTTGGGTCTTGAGTTTTATCTCTTGAGGACATCACTTTGGCACAACCAAGAAACCCTTGATGGCGGCAGAAAAGAAAGATGACAGAGCAAAATATTCTATTAACCTGCTTCTTGAGAAAGCTCTCACGTGTTAGAGGGACGAAATGATGAAGAATTTTGCACACATTCTTCAATGCCTGTCATTAGTAACCGATGCATCTTCATCAAAAGGCCATTTTGGAGGAACCTCTCCCTTCAAGGTACAACTTAATTTTGATATTGCCATATTTGTAGGTCAGATAGATGCAGATGCCCTAGAAAAATTGTTAAACCTGTTAGAAGGTTATTTCTCTTTTCAAAAAATTTCCGACATGAAAAATATCACCCTCGCGCTCCTCAAGGCTCTCCCCCATGTGAAACATTGGTGGGAAACTTACTGGGAGAAAATTTCCACGAAGGAATATGGAATCTATGGGGTAGTACTATCCAGTTGATAACCATGAATACCAGTACATGAGATGGACCACACTGCAGTAAGAGAAGAGCCAACATGAGTATCAAGGACTTTGAGTGGCATCTGGTTCTGAAATACCATGGAGCTATGCATATGTACATCAAAACTGAAATCACTGGGTGATGCCTATCGATATGCTGTCAAAATCGAGAAGAAATGTAGGCACCAAAAAAAATGGGAATTCGGGTATGCAAATCTGCAACAAAAAAAGCACAGTAAATACGACCCGAACCAACATCCCCTAGAAAACCATTCCAGGAAACAGGACAAAAAGGGTAAAGTGAAGATAGAGAATGACACTAAGAAGTGGCGTGACTTCCACAAAATCCACTGGCACAATACCGATGAATGTCACTCAAAATAGTCATAGATGGTCGAGGTAAAAGACATAGAGCCAAACCCCGATTTGGAATCCAATCCATAAAATATTGAAAATAGATAGATCATCAACACAGACCCCAATTCCAGTGTCGTGACTGCAAAATTTCAACCAGAAGAATCAATATATCCTATAGAGGGGGAGTGCCTCTTCCATTCACAGGTGTGGGTGAAGGGGACCCCTTTGGATTTCATTGTTGATGATGGTATCCAAAATAACCTCATCTTAGTTAATACTGTCAAACAATTGGGGTTATCAACAACACCACACCCGAAACCATACAACATCGGGTGGCTTCACCAGGGTCGATATCTCCATGTCAGTGATCTAGGAGGCTCCCCAGGCTCAGAAAATGCTCAAAAATAAAAGTTCTCATAATTGGATGAAACCAATTCCATTGTGACCGGCTCGTCGCGCTGATTCTGGCAGTATATTTACTTCCTCAAATGGGCTCCATATGCGAAAATTATCGCGTTCTGATTGAACACCCAAACAGGTAAAAAGTCAAAGGTCAATTGTCCAAAAGTCAATGCTAATGCCAGCATGACGACATCATGACATCACAAATGACACCTCATGAGGAAGACTTAGACCAATGGCAGTGTGACAAGTGGCAACAGTTCACTGGGCAGATGTGGATGGCAGATCCAATCAGAGTTGGACACGTGGAAAAGTTTGGGCAAATGAGATGGTGCCACGTGGACCAGACATGGGCAGCCACGTGGTACCTAGTCAACAGTCTAAATGGAAAGTTCAAAATAGTTTTGGAGTCCACAGGTTTTGAGCCCACGACCCCACCAACAAGCCATCAACTTGGGGATAGCTCCAACACAAACGCGCCCACCATAAGACTTATGAATATGAGCCAAAATTATATTATTTAAAATGTAATATATTATATGGTACAGAAAGGGGGGGGGGGGAGGCTAGGGATAAGCCCCAACCCATGGTTATACCATTGCATGTGCCCACAACACATGACCACACCTGAGCACTGTTCCACTATACCACGGGTGCTCCACAACTATGTGCACAATTTTGGATAGGGCATAGCCCTTGGACCTCGGCGCCTCCATGTAACCATAAGCACAAATCGAGGAGGGCCCATCCCATAGAGCATGTTTTATTAGGCCGAGGATCTATGCAGAGCCCCAAAGATCAGAAGCTAGCACCGAGTATGGGCCAGCACCTAGCCCTTTGGGCTAGCACTTAGCCACATGAAGCTCATATGACCAGTTTTAGAGGGTGCACGCCATCCCAAGGGGGCTTAGTATGTAAATTTATGTAAAAATGGGTTTTTACAAAAGTTTTTGGTATTTTTAAATTATTTTGCCTAATATTATGACCAGAAAGTGTTTTTTTGGGCATATCTTGGCCATTTGAAGGGGGATTTGATCCCAGAAAGAGGCCATATCTTGAGGGAAGTTGGGATTCCTCATCTGAGCCTTGAAAACTATAAGAAATAGGCTTTTTGAAGCTTGTAGCATAACTTTTTGATGCAGGGTTTTGAAGGAGCAGTTTGTAAATTTTGGCCTGTTCTCATGTTTTGAGAGGTGTTTTTCTCATGTTGTTGAGAGGATTTTGATGGTGCATGCATGAATCTAAGCAAGGAGGCCTTTCATAGAAGACATGAAGCATGTAATGTAACAACAAAGAGAATTGTAAGAGAACTTTGAGCATTTTAAAGAGCAATAAAGAGGTCCTCCATTTGGAAGCGGGCTTGGAGATGTAGCCAACGATTGGTGAACTCTATTATCAACCTCTTGTCTCTATTTCTCTTTTTTTGTTGTTGTTCTATTCTCTTGATTTGCAGCATGAATATTAATGGCTGATGTCTTTATACATTAATAATCATCAAGTGAAAGTCACATTTGATATTCCGCCAACAAGATAACAAGTTTATGTATTTCGCATTCTTAACGATTCGATGCAAAAAGTACATTAAACTAACTGGCGATTTATCAGTAATACCTTCATTTTTGGATCAAGTTTAAGGTATCAGAGCATTTGGTTGTGAAGGTTTGACAGGAATTGCAAGCATTGGATGCTCATGAGAGAAAAACTCAAGCGAGGAGAAATTGGGTCCCTACAAAAATAAAGATGATTTCTTCAAGGCCTTTAAATTGATGCAAGCCATGGTAGAGGATATTTATCATGAAAGAGGGAAACGAAGGCTTCAAGGCAATGAAGAAGGTGAATCTTTGGTAAGAGAAGAAGGAGGAGTTGGAGGTGGTGGACCTTCAGAACCTTCTTCTCCTTCATCCTCATTATCTAATAATGAAGCAAGTGTACATTCCTCCAAGGATAAGCAAAAAACTCATCATTCTTCTTATATGTCGTTATTAAAGTTAGATGTAAAGTTTCAATTACCCACTTATGATGGTGAATTAGATGCAGAAAATCTAGATAATTGGGTGAGACAATTAGAAGTCTATTGCAGGATACAAAAGATTGTTGATGATGAAACTAAGATCCAAATATCAAGTCTCAAATTGGGAGGCACATCTCTCATATGGTGGGAAAGTAGAACTAGAGATGATCTTAAGAAAAGTGGTAAAACAATCTCTTCTTGGAATGATTTTGTTACTGCATTAAAATAACAGTTTTACCCTTTAGCTTACATGCAACAAGAAATGATGAATTGGCAATGTTTAAGGCAATCAAAAGGTCAAAGTGTACAAGAATATACTCAGATATTTCGTAAGAAAGATTTAAATTTGGGTATTCCATTATATACACAAGAGACACTCCTAAAATATATTGGTGGTTTACATTCTTATCTTAAGCACACTATTCTTATGCTAAATCCTTCCAACTTTGATGAAGTATGTGTACAAGCCATTCACATTGAATCAAGTAAAGGGAATATTGGTGATAGTGTTTCTACAGATACTTGGCAAAGAAAGGATGCAGGGAAAAGGAAAGAGAAGAAGACAACCACAACAAGAAAGGAGAAGCCTACTTGCAAGCATTGCAAGAAAGTAGGCCATGATGAAGATTGTTGTTGGGTCTTACATCCTGACTTGAAGCCAAAGAAGTTTTCCAACCATGGAAGAAATAATACCACATCTGCGACAGTTCAAGTGGATCTTGGATCAGATTCCGGTGATGAGACACAGGTTATAGCTACGGGAATATGAGGTAAATATTTTGTTGCAAGTACTATCTCTTCTAGATCAGTTGATGTAAATGATGAGTGTAAAAGGAATGAACTATTCCACATAAGAGTCATAACACATAATTTCAAAGTTGATACTCTTGTAGACAGTGGATCACAAACCAATCTAATCAGTGAAGATGTTGTGAATACCTTGGGACTTGAAACTAATTCACATCCTAAACCATATCCATTGGGATGGATATGTGGTGATAACAATTTACAAGTAACCAAGCAATGTAAAATCAAGTTTGCAATCACTTCTAATTATGTTGATGAAGTAGAGCTTGATATAGTGCCACTGGACATATGTGGAATTGTATTGGGAAGCCCATACCTTTATGATAGGAAAGCCATATTCTACAGGGAGGAAAATAAATATTGTTTCAAGAAAGATGGGAAAGAGTACATTGTTCGTGCTCATCACATGAAAACTGACAGGTCTTTTGTAGCCACAGGGAAGTTAAAAAGAATGGTAAATGCAAGCAAATGTTTAACACTTATGTCTATAATAAAACATGAAGTTAGTGATGCTAAACATGAGATGATTCCATATGTTTCAAACAGACATGAAGTGTCACCAGGGGTACAGCATGAGGTTCAACTGCATGATTTGGTTACTGTTCTTGTTCAAAAGAGGACGCATGTTGTTTCATTAGCACATTTAGTATTGTTATTTGGTTTTTTGTTATTCAATAGTGTATGGATTCTAACAACAACAAACAATGTAGATGAATGTGTAGTTGATGGCATGATTACTTTGATAAACAATGTTATCTCAGTTTTCATGTTTGTTGTGATTAGTCATGTGATCATTATCCTAGCAGAGAGGATGGATGATATAGGACAAAGTGGGGAGGCAGTACCCTCACTTATTACCTGAGTAAAAGAAGACTTTTGGTGGTCCAAAAGCTTCCAAAGTGTGGAGGAATGATCCAGGAGGCTCCCTAGGCTCAGAAAATGCTCAAAAATCAAAGTTCTCAAAATAGGATGAAACCCATTCCATCATGATCGACTCGTCGCACTGATTCTGGGAGTATAATTACTTCCCCAATCGGGCTCCATATACGAAAGTTATCATGTTTTGATTGAAAACCCAAACAGGTAAAAAGTCAAAGGTCAACTATCCAAAAGTCAATGTTGATGTTAGCATGACAACATCATGACATCACCAATGACACCTCATGAGGAAGACTTAGACCAATGGTAGTGCAACAAGTGGCAGTAATTCACTGGGCAGATGTGGATGGCAGATCCAATTAGAGTTGGACATGTGGAAAAGTTCGGGCAAATGAGATGGTGCCACGTGGCCCAGGCATGGGCTGTTATATTCTTTGCATGTGTGTGTGTGTGGGTGCATCAGATACGACAACTGCGTCTGAGTGGTTTTTGCTATTTTTAGCAGATTTGTAAATTAATCCTAGATTAAGGGATTAGGGTTTTGGTATCTACAAAATACCTAAAAACATTGTATATATTGTATGGCAAATGGTGAAATTTGATATAATGAAAATAAGAAAGGTTTTCCCGGTTGAGGGTTTCCGGTATAAAACCTCTGTGTACTCTGTGTATGAGCAATTGATTAATTTATGTATTTCTTAAGAATCTATATGCATTACGTTACTTCGCAGGTTTAAAACTTACATGTGGTATCAGAGCTCGTTTTTGGTTTCAGAGGGATGCCTTTGCTGCTGAGGGTTTGGCTCGGTCTTGATAGATCAAGTTTATCTTGGGTCTGTGATAAACCTGGGTTTAGTGGGAGCTTTTGTAGTGGAGATTCGAGTAAAGAAAGAGGAGTGGTGAGCTCATCTAGAATCGAGAAAGAGAAGTTCAATGGTAAAAAATTTGAGCCATGGAAGCTCAATATGGAGGACTTTCTTGTAGACAAAGAACAATGGATCACTATGGATCCTGGTACACAGCCTACTGGTACACCATCTACAAGCACACAGGCTACTGGTATACAACCTAACAGTACACAAACTACTAGTACACCAGCTACTGGTATGTCGAAGGAAGATTGGGACAAGTTGGACAAAAGAGCAAGGAGTACTATTCAACTCTGCCTGGTAGATTCGTTGTTGTTGAATGTCTCGAGAGAATCTACAGCCAAGGAACTATGGGATAAGTTAGGGAATTTGTATCAATTAAATTCCTTGGTAAACAAGTTGTTTCTTCGAAAGAAGCTGTATCATCTTAGGATGGAAGATGGAGATTATGTGATAGAACATATAAATGCCTTTAATACTCTGGTAAGTCAACTTGGATCTATGAATATTATGATTGAAGAAGAAGATATGTGTATTACTTTGTTATGTTCTTTTCCAGACTCTTGGGATAATCTGGTTGTAGCAATAGGTAGTATGACTCAATATACATTGAAGTATGAGGATGTAGTTGCATCCTTTTTATCTGAAGAGATGAGGCGAAAAAGCATGGATGGTCACATCACAGATGCTTTATTTGTAAGAGGGTGTACCCAAGACAAGAACCCTGGTAAGCCTTCAGTATGGAGATCTAAATCTACAGGTAGATCTAAGTCTCCAGGAAAATCTTTGAGGAAACGTTAGAAGTGTGGTAAAACAGGGCACTATAAGAAAGATTGCAAGTCTAAGAAGGTTGAAAAACCAAAGGGATCTGATAGTACCTCTTCCACGGAGGTGAAAACCTCCACTGAAGAAGGAGGTGATGTTTACCTAGCATCTACAAGTACACATGCAGACCATGATGTATGGTTGATCAAATCAGGTGCATCATACCATATGACTCCTCACAGGGAGTGGTTCTTTGAATATGAAAAATATGATGGTGGTGATGTATTCCTAGGAGATGAATCGACAACAAAAATCTTGGGACGTGGAAGGGTTAAGTTGTTGCTAAACGATGGAAGGATTAGAACTCTTCCTGGGGTTCTACACATTCCAAAACTAGCCAGGAGCCTAATATCTGTAAGCAAGTTGAGTGATGCAGGAGTGGAAACTGTATTTGAAAAGAACACTTGAAAGATGGTACGAGGAGAAATGGTGTTGATGATGGGAGTTCGTTGTGGAACTCTGTACAATTTGTTGGGAAGAACTTATACTAATGGGTGTAACAGTTCTGTTGTCCTTGAGCAGAAAAATGAAGGAGACAAGACCAATACTGTCCCAGAAAAGAAGACCATGCTGTGGCATCAAAGACTGGGGCATATTGGAGAAAAGGGCCT
>ML785855.1:672439-684514 GCA_009831015.1 Picea engelmannii
TGTAAGCTAAAGAAGTCACTATACGGTCTGAAGCAATCACCTAGGATGTGGTACCAAAAGTTTGACACATACATCCTTGGATTGGGATTTGTAAGAAGCAGGGCTAATCACTGTGTATATTCCAAGCAGGTTAGTAATCACTTCATTTATGTAGTGTTGTATGTTGATGACATGTTGTTGGTAGGAAATAACATGGATGTTATCAAGGATGTGAAATCGCAGCTATCCTCCAAAATTGACATGAAGGATCTTGGTGCTGCTAACTTCATTCTGGGAATGGAGATTAAAAGAGATAGTGCAAACAGGAAACTCTGGTTGAATCAAAGAAAATATGTTGAAACGATATTGCAGAGGTTTAATATGCATGGAAGTAAACCGATTAAGGTTCCTATTCCTATAGGTGTAAAGTTATCTGCAGATCAGTGTCCCAAGACATAGGAAGAAAAAGAGGACATGTCCCATGTTCCATATGCCAGTGCAGTTGGCAGTTTGATGTATGCAATGGTTTGTACTAGATCGGATATTGCACATGCAGTGGGAGTTTTGATCAAGTATATGTCAAAACCAGGGAAGGAGCATTAGACAATAGTAAAGAGGGTCTTCAGGTATCTTCATGGCACCACTAGTTATGGATTGTGCTACCAAGGAAGACCGGGATCGAACAGAGTGGTGGACATACATGGCTTTGTTGATGCAGACTAGGTTGGATATTTGGATCGCAGAAGATCTACAAGTGGGTATGTGTTTAACCTATTTGGAGGAGCAATTAGTTGGATGAGCAAAAGACAGGCTGTAGTGGCACTCTCAACTACAGAAGCTGAATAAATGGCAGCCACTCATGCAAGCAAGGAAGAAATATCGTTACAAAGATTGTGTTCAGGTATTGGGTTGGTACAACAAGCAGTGAGATTAGACTGTGATAGTCAAAGTGAAATATTCCTGGCAAAGAACCCAACTTATCATTCAAAGACAAAGCATATTGATGTTTAGTACCACTTTGTGAGAGACATGGTTGAGGAAAAGAATGGCAACCATGTGGCACCCAGTCAACAATATAAATGGAAAGTTCATAATATTTTGGAGTCCATGGGTTTTGAACCCACGACCCCACCAACAAGCCAACACCTTGGGGATAACTCCAACACCAACGCGCCCACCATAAGACTTATGAATATGAGCCAAAGTTATATTATTTAAAATGTAATATATTATATGGTGCGGAAAAGGGGGGGTTGGGGCTAATCCCCAACCCATGGTTATACCATTGCATGTGCCTGCACCATGAGACTATGCCCG
This sequence comes from Picea engelmannii, assembly GCA_009831015.1. Lineage (NCBI taxonomy): Eukaryota > Viridiplantae > Streptophyta > Pinopsida > Pinales > Pinaceae > Picea > Picea engelmannii. Next base: position 673,736 of record ML785855.1, read on the forward strand.
AGCACTGTTCCACTGTACCACGGGCGCTCCACAACTATGTGTGTGTTTTTGGATAGGGCTTAGCCCTTGGACCTCAGCGCCTCCATGTAACCACAAGTGCAAATCGGGGAGGGCCCATCCCTTACAACATGTTTTATTAGGCTGAGGATCTATGCAGAGCCCCAAAGACCAGGATCTAGCACCGAGTATGGGCCAACACTTAGCCCTTTGGGCTAGCGCTTGGCTACATGAAGCTCATATGACTAGTTTTAGAGGGCGTGCACCAGCCCAAGGGGGATTATTGTGTAAATTTATGTAAAAATGGGTTTTTACAATAGTTTTTGGTATTTTTAAATTATTTTGCCTGATATTATGACCAGAAAGTGGTTTTTTGGGCATATCTTGGCCATTTGAAAGGGGATTTGATGCAAGAAAGAGGCCAGATCTTGAGGGAAGTTGGGATTCCTCATATGAGTCTTGAAAACTATAAGAACCAGGCTTTTTGAAGCTTATAGGATAAATTTTTGATGCAGGGTTTTGAAGGAGCAGTTTTTAAATTTTGGCCTTTTCTCATGTTTTGAGAGGCGTTTTTCTCATGTTATTGAGAGGATTTTGATGGTGCATGCATGAATCTTAGCAAGGAGGTCTTGCACAAAAGACATGAAGCATGTAATGTAACAACAAAGAGCATTGTAAGAGAACTTTGAGCATTTTAAAGAGCAATAAAGAGGTCCTCCACTTGGAAGCGGGCCCAGAGACGTAGCCAACGATTGGTGAACTCCGTTATCAACCTCTTGTCTCTATTTCTCTTTCTGTTTTGTTGTTCTATTCTCTTCATTTGCATCATGAATATTAATGGCTGATCTCTTTATACATTAATAAGCATCACGTAAAAGTTACATATGATATTTCACAAACAAGATAACAAGTTTATGTATTTCGCATTCTTAACAATCCAATGCAAAAAGTACATTAAACTAACTTGCGATTTATCATTAATACCTTCGTTTTTGGATTGTCACCTGTCTTATGGCATCCAACCCTTCAAGAATGAGGTAGTGTGTGATGTTACCCCTCTTTATGTCTGTGATGTGGTTTTTGGCCAACCATATATGTGGAGATGGCATGTTGTCTACGAGTCTAGACCCCATAGTGTCATTATTACTCTAGGAGGTCAACTCTATCGGATACCAGAGGTATTTTTGACTACTGCTCCACCAAAAAAATGCTACAAGGTAATCTCATATATTGAAAAATTCATCCTCTTCACAATCTATTCAAATGATGCACATAATACCACTACAACCATTGCAGCCTCAACACCTTCTGTACAGAAAAAATAGGTTGTAAACGAGAAATACGATTTTTTTTCTTCACCTACAATGGTTCCTACACAATACCCTATCAAAACTAGATAGAAAAGGTTGGTGGAGAATATTCAACCCCGCCAGCAACTGGTTTGTAATAGTCTTCCACAGACCAAGTAGCACAAATTATCCAGCAAAGCACACATCTCACCAAGATCCAGATTTAAAACTCTTAGGATATTTAGACATTTAGGAGTTAGTTAAGATCTACTTGGTTCATTGTGTCGTTAGGTAAAAGTGTGTTTTATAGTGTGTTTCTTTACTATGAATTAGTATGCATTTGTAGTTAGGAAATCTGATGGCCACGATATGTTCCCGACATAGAGTGATCTGACAGGTCATACTCTCCTCGATCTTAATGGTCATTGATCTGTGGCTTAACACCCGATTGGTCCATGATCTCTATTAAAGAGCATGGAGGGTCATTTGTCGATGATCGATTGTGAGAAACTCTCTTGTAAAATCTCTCTGTAATATTTTTATTTGCATTAATAAACTGCTCCAAGTGGCCGCATTGTCTGGGGCCGTGGATGTTTCCCCGTAGGGGTTTTACCACGTGAAAACATCGGTGTGTTGATCTTTGATCTAGTTATGTGAGTGGTTACTGAAGGTGTTCGTCCTCTATTGGAATACCTGTGTTGTCGAACAAGAACATGATTTCCCCTCTTCCCTAGGAACTCAACTAAATGGAGACCATTGCGTCCTAAGGCATGAGGATTGATCCAGGTTGATATTGGTGGCCACCCACCTATTCCAACTGGCTCTTTTTTCCATTTTTTAATTCAACATGATCTTCTCTACTTCTTTGTAATTGTGGGTTCTACACTTTCGAGGATGTCTATAGACCTACACATATTTCAGGTGGATACGAGTGGCTTCCCACCTAATCCAACTCACTTACTTTGTATGTTTTCATGATAGCACATCTTGTTGTACTTCCAGGGTCATTTTGGGGCCCTAAACAATGTTATTTTGTCGTTCCACAGTCAAATTGTAGATGGAGTTAGATTTTGACAGGGTAATGTGTAGTTCTCTAAAATACCTTTCCAACGAGCTATCACTCACCTAAAACGAAGATCGTATGAAAAAGTTATGACCTCAGGAAGTTAATGTACTAACTTACCCAAATGGGGCCCACATGAATTTTGGCGTTTCATCTCCTAGGGTTAGGTTTTTGGATATCTAGGGTTTTGGAATTCCTGTTTAACATAAAAAGGCCTTCATAGCCTCATTGTAATCATCTTCTGGCGAATGAGCATAGTCGTCACATCTGTTCTCAAAGATAAAGCTACCACCATTCTAACGAGTCTTGCACTCTGTATTTTTACAGTCTCTTTACAATTCTTTCATTAATAGAAATCAAGTATTGTTGTATTTATTTGTTTCTGGCAAGTTTCATGAGTATTTCATTGTAATTTCTCTACTTTCATTTCGTTTTGAACAAAATCCGGATCATCTAAAGAAGCTTGAATTTTGAGAGATCGATTCATTTTGCATTTGATGAATTATGTTTAAGGAGTCTTTGATTACAACTAATTTGCTTTCCCTTTTAATACAAGAATATTTAAATTTATATATAGTGTCAACACTTTTACTTGATTTTTAGTGAATTCTCCTCACCATTAAACAAAGTTTATTTTTCAATTTCCTTCAAACTAAAAACATACCCCTACACCTAATATACCTTCTAATAACCAGTTACAAAATATTTAAATTTAAATACCTTCAAAATTAAAATACACATTCTCTAACACATATCCCATAATTCTATTACGAATTTGAAATAATTTTGATTACATAAAAACAACTCTCCCTCCTAACATGATACCACACTTCCCCCCTTCCCCCCCCAAAAAAAAACCAATGAATCCTTTATTTACTTAAAACCAATACACATTGCCATGGATACCCGAGAATTGGAACCAAGAGGCACACGCACATGGCATGTCCATACTGGCTAAATAATTCACCACCGAATTGTCACCAACTAACAATTGTTTCCCCTCTAGTCTCTGGCTCACAATCCAAATCCATTAGTTGGTCTTCTTTCAAAATGTGTCGATGCCACTAGCTCATCTTCCGGTTCCAATACACAGGGTCCAACCACTATCTCTACATAGTGACGACTGGTCCAACAAGCCTCAATTGTTACAGGCGGATGCCCGAATTTCACAAAGAATCCATAAAAGGTGAGGAGAAGATGAACAAGTAAAACAATGGAGAGGAGGAGAGACAAGGAAAAATAAAGAAGACCACCTAATATTTTTTGCGGCCATAGGGAAAATAAAAAGTGAAAGGAAAACCTCACTCCTTGGATGTGAACATGGAATATTTGATAAAATGAGAAGCATAGAATACAGAGAAAGAGCAGAGTAGAAATAGAATTCAGTATATTAGGTAAATGAGGAAAAGAGTACAATAGAAAAGGGAAACTAGTTGAGCTAAATAGGCTCAAGCAAATCAAGAAATGATAGTACAGCTAGCAGTGTACAGTCAGACTGTTGAGGTTACATTATATTTAACACTCCCTCTTAAACTCAAAAGTTACAAACATCAGCACTGATGATGCCCAAGTGTTGTCTCTGAAAATCAAAAATGGATTTTCCCAGTGGCTTTGTGAAGATATCTGAGAGTTGATCTTGAGAGACACAGAATTGAAGTGCAATATCACCATTATTGACTAGCTCGCAGATGAAGTGAAAATGAGTGTCAATGTGTTTGCTTTTCTTGTGAAATGCATGAGTTTTGGATAGAGCAATTGCTGAGGTGTTTTCATAGAAGATAAGAGTTGGATCCTTTTCTGTATGTGACATATCTTTCAATATTCTTCTCATCCACACAACTTGACAGGAAGCTGAGGTAGCAACGACATACTCTGCCTCTGCATAAGATATTGATACAATTGGTTGTTTCTTTGATGCCCATGAAATCAGGTTCATGCCTATGTGAAAAGCATGTCCTGAGGTGCTTTTCTTGTCATCTAGGCTACCTGCAAAATCACTGTTTGTGTAACCAAAGAGTTGTTATTATCAAATTTAGTGTACCATAAGCCAAAATTGAGAGTTCCTGCAACATATCTCAGAATCCGTTTCGCCATCTTCCAGTGAGAATTTTTGGGGGATTCCATCTATCTGGAAACAAGGATGGTTGCATACATAATATCAGGCCTAGTTTCTGTAAGATACAACAATCTTTCGACTAAAATTTTGTACAGGGTAGGGTCCATTGTAGGGCCTTCATCTTTCTTGCTCAATTTTGTGCCTAGGGGTATAAGGGTTTCTGCTGGATTGCATTCTTCCATGCGAAATATTTTGATGATTCCTACTGCATACTTTTTCTGACAGACAAAAATTCCTTTGGTTGATTGATCAACCTCAATCCCTAAAAAATATTTCATTATGCCAAGATATTTCATCTCAAACTCAGATTGTATGGCATGTTTAAAATTGGTTAATTCAATATTTCTAGTATATATCATGTCATCAACATATAAACATACAATCAAAATTTTACCATGTTGATCTATTTTGGTGTAAAGAGTTGGCTCATTTTGGATTTTGCTGAAACCACTTTTGATCAAGTAAGTGTCAATTCTGTTGTACCAAGCTCTTGGAGCTTGCTTTAAGCCATACAAGGCTTTCTTCAACTGATATACTTTGGCTGGCTACTCTTGGACTTCAAATCCAGGTGGTTGATTGACATAGACTTCTTCTTCTAAGAAACCATTCAGGAAAGATGACTTGATATCCATCTGGTATACTTGCCATTTGTGTTGGGATTCTATGGCCAATAGAGTCCTTACAGTGTCTAATCTTGCTACTAGAGAAAATGTTTCACCATAATCAATACCTGGTTGTTGTGAGAATCCTTTGGCAACAAGTCTTGCCTTGTGTTTTTCAATCTGCCCCTTTTCATTGAGTTTAGTTTTGTAAACCCACATGACACCAATACTCTTCTTGTGTTTAGGAAAATCAACAAGATCCCATGTCTTGTTATTCTCAATGGAGTCAATTTCTTGGTTCATGGCTTGAACCCAATGTGGCTCCTTAGCTGCTTCTTTAAAATATGTACGTTGACATGACATTAAGGCAAAAAAGTTGTGTTGTTCAATGTCATCCAACTGCTGATGGATTTCTCTCAAACTTTGAGTTCTCTTATTTTTAAGTTCAGAGGATGAGTATCTGCTTGAAGTTGAGTTATCCTGAGAATTTTCAGGTTGTCCTTGTACTTGCAATCTTGGAAGAGAAGGTTGAGGTATTGACTATCCTGAATTTTCTATGTTTTCAGAACTGGGCAGCAATGGATTTTGACTATCCATTTGTTGTTTTTTAGATTCATTCCAGATTTGATTTTCCATAAATTTTACATCTCTTCTAAGAATTAGTTTCTTTGAGATTGGATTGTAAATCCTGTAAGCTTTAGATGTTTCACTGTATCTAGTAAAGATACATTTCTCACTTCTATCACCCAGTTTCTTCCTTAATTCGGAAGGTATGTGAGTGTATGCTATGCATTTGAATGTCCTTAGATGCGCAACATTTATCTTTGTACCACTCCATGTTTCTTGAGGGAATTTCATCTTTAGATTTGTGGTTGGAGATCTATTCAAGAGATAAGTTGAGCATGCTACTGCTTCAACCCAAAAAGTATTTGACAAACATTTCTCTTTGAGTAGGCTTCTTGCCATGTTCATTATTGTCTGATTTTTCCTTTCAGCCACTCCATTCTATTGTGGAGTATACTTGGATGTAGTTTGCATGATAATGCCTTGTGATTTGTAGAAATTTGCAAATTCATTGGATTTGTATTCTCCTCCTCCATCTGACCTGAGAGATTTTATATATTTTCCACTCTTTTTTTTAGCTTCTACTTTGAATTCTTTGAATTTTGCAAAAGTTTCAGACTTGTATCTGAGAAAATAGATCCAGATTTTCCTGCTAAAGTCATTAATAAACGTTAGAAAATAAAAGCTACCACCTATTGACTCTGTTTGCATTGGTCCACAAAGGTCAGTGTGAACAAGTTCGAGATGTTTTTTGGCTTGAGTGGAGGACTATGGAAAACTAATTCTCTTATGTTTTCCAAGTATGCAAGACTCACATGGGGATTTTTTCTCTTTGAAGATAGGGAGACCTTTGACCATGGAGTGCTTCTGTAGAAGACTTAGACTCTGAAAGGGTAGATGTCCAAATCTAGTATGCCAAACCATAGTTTCATTGGGGGTGGATGCACTTTGTGCATATGTTTGGATCAGATTTGCAGTTCTGAGGGTCAAGGGAAACATCCTATTCTGAGTGATGTGGATTTCAGAAATCAATTTTATGTTGGGGGTTTTATCATATATCCTACAAGATGCTCGCTCAAAAAGTATCTTATAGCCATGTTCAATGAGTTCTCCTACACTTAGAAGATTATGTTTTAGATATGGAACATGATAAACATTGTTTATGTCTTTCTTTACATTTTGTTTAGTAAGAATAGGTACAGTTCCTTTTCCTTGAACTTTGACTAGGGAATCATTTCCAAGTGTAATATTAGATGATATTGAAGAATCAATGCATGAAAGTAAATCTTTGTTACCTATCATTTGATTGCTACATCCACTGTCCAACAACCAAAGATCTTTAGGTTGTTCTTCAGTCTTGTGGCATGAGAGAAACATACCTCTTGAGGTTTCTCCTGTATGATTTGACACATGTGCTCTACCTGAGAGCTGATCTACTTGCTTCTTCCTGCATTCAGATTCACGGTGCCCATACTTTTTTTAGTAATAGCATTGTATGATTGATTTGTCATTTGATCTTCTCCCTCTGCCTCTTTGAGGTTGGAAACTTTGATTCTGACTCTATTGTCTATGACCTTGGAAATTTTGATTCTGGTTTTGTTGTCTGTTTCCTCCACTTGAGGGTTGGGTACTTGTAATGGTCCCTCGTCCTTGGTGACCTCTGCCTCTTCCTCTGCTGAAGGAGAATTGAGTTTTGAAGGCATTGGTGGTTGACTCATCTGTGAGATGCAGTCTGGTCTCATGTGTCAACAGGGAACCGATTAGTTCATCTGTTGAAAAAGGTGATAGATCCTTGGATTCAAGGATTGTTGTAACAACCATTTCGGATTTCTTTGGTAAGCTTCTGAGGACTTTCTCAACAATGCGTTGATTAGTGATGGCTTCACCAATCAATATGATTTGGTTCACGATTCCCATGACTTTGGTCATAAACTGATCCAAATTTTCATACTCTGTCATTCTTAAAGTCTCGAATTGTGTCCTCAAGGTCTGCAGTTTGACTATTTTGAGCCTATCATTTCCTTAGTAGGCTGATTTAAGGATGTCCCAAGCCTGTTTTGAAGTACCAATGCTTGTGATTTTTTAGAAAATCGAGTCATCCACTGAATTTTGAATCCATAATTTGGCTTTATTCTCTTCGTTCCTTTGTCTTGCCTGAGAAATTCTTTGTTGGTTTGTCATGGTGGAAAGGTATGTTGGATCTGGTTCCACATATCCAAGATCCATTGGATCCCAACACTTGTGTACTTGCAAGAAGGATCTCATTCGAAGAGAGAAAAACTCATAATTCTTTACAAGAAGAATCATACCTTGAGTTGGTCCTAAATTGCTAGACGTGGCCATCTTTAAAGAATTTGACAAAACAGAAAAAAAATTGTTGGAAAATTTCGTGTTTACCTGTTTCCTGCACATAAAAACCAGGTCTTCTAATTTCTTACAGTGACTTCGGAACTTCACGATTCAGGATTTCATGAGTTTCGACTTCGCGAGTCTAGCTTCGACCTTTCACACTTCAGGATTTCGGGACTCCTGTATGCGAGTCTTTGATTTCTTGTCTCCCCAACTCTCGGTCACCGAAACACCGAAAATAAAATTAACGGTCCTATATTGGCCCTTAGCCTCTATCTATGTGACCATGACCGATGACCATGTGCCTAATAATTCAAGCGCTACCGACTTTTCATGATTCAGGCACTTCGTCGGTTCTCTGTCTCTCAATATGCCAAAAACCGAAATATCCTGACACCTATTCCTCTCGAACGCCTTTTTGGGATTTCACGATTTGGGACTTCGTGATGAAGACACTCCGTCGGTTCTTTATCCCTCAATATGCCGAAACCCGAAATATCCCGGCGCCTATCCCTCTCAAATGCCTTTTCATGATTTCGCGATTCGGGACTTCGGGAGTTTGGCTGCAACGATCCTGGGTCCTTCGGACACCCGGTGTGCGAAATGATGAAATCTCCCCTGCACGTTCAATCACGACTTCTTCTTTCACGATTTTGAGAGTCGGGATTTCTTGTCTCACAACTACTTCTTCCTTGATCTCCCGGTACTCGAATTCCCAGTAGATATAGATCTTCAACACCTGTCCTCCAAAATGGATGACTCACGATCCTTTCAGGATTTCGTGGGTCAAAAGTCCTGAACTCTTACCCTTTTCATTCCCGGTAGCCGAAATGCTCCTTTCGGGGATTTCCCCGAAACCTTGACCGTTGCCATGTGTCCTCTTTGTGAATGGTTACGATGTTTTCAGGACTTTGACGAGTCCTCACCTTTGCATATGTGAGGGTTAAACCTTGTGCAACTTCTCCTGGATCTCATGGCTATCGGAAACCCATGCAAGATCGAACGGCTCCAGATCTCTTCTGCACAGTTCTTTGGTCCAGCGGATTTTAGGCCACTGCACTCAAGATCCAACGGTCTGGATTCCTTTAGGATTTCGTGAATCGGGAGCTCACGATGTAGCAACTACTTGATCCTTTGACGCTTTGACTCTCGTACTCTGAAACCCTGACGGCTTCTGGATTTTCACCACACGTCCTCTCCAGGGATGGACGGTCCCAATGATTTTGGGATTTTGTGACTTCGCAAGTCGATTTTTCTCCTGTGTGCTCCAGAGGACTAAACCTCGTGCACTTTCTCCCGGATCCGACAACTGTCTGTCCTCTATGCTGAATATGAAGGGATGAAAAACTTTTTCCTTTTCTGCATGCTCCTCATCCTTTATGAACTCGATTAATCACCTCATATCTGTTAGCACGACCAATCTTATGGCTGCGTGGCTTGGCCTTTGCTGCTTTAGAGTATTCTTTGCCGCTTCTACAAAGAGTTTCTCCTGAATAAGGAAATTCGTGAATCTTTCACGAATTTGAAAGAATTTCATGAATTATTTAAATGCATCTTCCCTCTGCAACAATATTTCACGAATTTGAAAGAATTTCTTCGAATTCTTCAAATGCTTTTGCCTCTTGCAGCTCTGAATCCTCAATCTTTTGAGCGTATTGCGCTCTGCTTCCTCGTGTGTTGTTTCTGTCAGCTGGTGGATTATCATAGGTCAGTTGTTTAGGAAAAATTCTATTTCCCATCTTTTGCTTTCATTTTTGGTTAAATTTTGGTGCTAAGGCCATGACGGTTTTAGTGACTAGGGTTTTGTTTGAGAAAACCACATAAATTTCTTTTCTTGGCTCCATATCATCCCCAAAAATCATGCATTTACTACCCAAATAACTGATGGATGAAACCCATTTATGTTGGATTGATGGGGTTTGCGGGTTTTTGATACAAAAGGTTTTTGGTGGTGGGTTTTGTTTTGTGATCATTAGTTAGATTCCCATGGAATGGCACCCCATGAAACCTTATTGTAAATTTTGTTGGTGGCTAGGTTTTACATGTTATGGTCCCTACAGACCGTTTTGTATGTTTTTTTTGAGTTTTCTTGATGTCATCCTGCTCCGTTTCTGGATGTAATTTTGATTTGGGTTATTTTTAGCTCTGACAAATCTCACCATGATTGAGATCGGGTTTTGGAAATATAGAATGTGAACCAGAATTCTTGACATGTTCCAACTATTGGCATTGATTTGATTTCATTGTAATTGTCTTTGAACCACCTATCAAGGTTTTGGGCCAAGCTCATATACATCTTGATTTTATTTTTGTTTTTTATGTTTGTTGTTTAGACTTGTTTTTGCCACAACACACAAAATTCAATATCAAACCTCTCCTCGATTTGTAAGTGGTTTTTTTGGAATTCCCAAGGACATGGTGAGAATGTGAGGGCCTAATTGGGCATGAAGTTTGTTTTGAACCCTGGGCTTTGACAACCCGGAATTTAAAAAATCAATCTTTGAATTAAGCATGGAGATTGGTTTGAGCTGTGAGTTTTTGCAACTGAAACGGTGAAAGTTTAAACATGGGTTGCCTAATAAGCATGGAGATATGTTATATCCATGAAATTTTCAAGATCAAAATCAAAGAAAATTATTCTTTAATTTTTTGTGCAATAAATGAATTCTTGGATTGGGGGTGCATTATGATTAGATATATTTATCAGAAAATAAACTATACAATCAACTTCATGTTTTTACCAAATGAATGTTTCCTTTTTGGATGTACCAATTTGAGGTTTTTTTTTTTTTTTTTTTT
>ML785855.1:684567-707564 GCA_009831015.1 Picea engelmannii
GAAAACGTTGTGGACATATCTAGACAATATTTCTTATAGAAAAACATGGGTTACTTATTGAATTCATTGCTTGTCTCATTGCCATATGTGATGGGGATGATAAAACATTCTCTACTTTCAGAAAGAGATGAGTGGGGCCTCCTTTAATGGTGCATGGGTTTTCTTCACACACGGTTGTTCCACCTTATCTGTTGAGGGAGTGTTTACTTTCTCATTCAGTGGTATATCTTTGTCCACCAGATGGTGATATTCTTTTGCACCTTTCCACCTAGTGGGTATTTTTCACTTCCTCTTTTGGGTTGAAGGGCCCTCTACCTCGCTAAGCTTAGGGAATTGAGTTGTCGTGTGCCTAGTTCTAAAAGAAACTCTATGGAGAAAATGTAGTTTTCTCATGGTGAAGAAGTTGATTCTAGAACATATCCATATAGATTAGGTTGTATATGATGATGTGCCTCTTCTCTGTTTGTATACTTCAGAAGTGGAACTTGCTTATAGGATTTCCTATCTTATGCAAGGATTCATAATACCGTTTAAATAGTTTCCAAAGAGCGATCAAATGTGGGGAACCAAGGTTTCATACACATGCCAATGCATCCCTAGAACCAGGGGAATGAATTGAGGATAAGATATCATGTCTGAGCTTGAGTTGAATTCCATGATGAAGAATCCTTTGACACATGAATAAATGTATTCTTCCTCTTGGACAAGGGTTTCCAGCTAATGGAGATCCACTGGTGCAGGTACGTCAGTCTTTTCCAGTTCCTGTTGAAATGGATGATTAGTCCATGAAGAAGGTAAAACTCGGTTGGCTCAAGAGCCTCAATATTAATTGGAATGGAAGGAATGGCCCCATCCTTAACCTTCCATATTTTCCCCTAAGAGGTAGTCTTTGGAGCCAGTGACAAACCTACAAAATATAACAAGGAAAGATCTCCTTTGAAGGCTTTCTAGGGTCTATCGAAATCCATTCATATTGAATTGCATGTTGCCACAAACTCTTTCTCGTCCTGAAGCATAGAGGAAAAAGGGATGAAATAATCCAAGGGTTGGGTGTGGGGTAACCAAGGCCATGATTTCCAGAGATGGCACAACTAGAGCGGTTTTATCTTTTCCTGTGCAACTTGGACCCCTTGGAAAGAATACACATAACATTTATTGTGCTATAATAAGTGAAGATGTGTTGAAGCTTGCATAATGACTGCTTGAGGCCCTAAGGTGTCATTTTTTACCTCTCTTGGGGTGTTATAATTTCTTGAAAGTTTCTTTGTGAAGGAGAGGATAAGAAATAAACTAATAGGGTTGTGCCATGTGTCTTTTTTTTCTCTCTTTCCTAATTTTCCCCTTTGTATTTTGAGCACTCATTATGGATCTTGAATTTTCCATATGGAGTTCTAGGGCCACTTTACATTATCTCCCATTGAGTGATAGCTAGGATATATTCCCATAGTATGACAACGTAAATTTATTTTATACTCATTAACCCTCAAAGAGGTTCCCAAGGATCTATCTCCCAACAAAGTTTCTAACACTCTATCTAGTTCTGCATTTACCATTTTCTCTCTTCTTTGTTTTAAAATATCAATCAATCCTCATGTGAATCGATCACATAATGGATCGATTATATTTATCTTTGATCTCTTATCATTTCTCTCTAATAATCAGGTTCTTAACATTCCCTTGTCTTTCTTTTTCATCCTCTATATCAACCAATGCACATGATTTATATAGTCCTAAGCCCCCTCGTCTTAATCACTTTCTAGGTGACCAATACCCATGCCCAAGTGTTGTTTTAAAAATCACTTAACCCCATAACTTTACCACCTCACACAAATACATGGTCGTGTCTTAACCTTTCATTAGGATGGACGATTTGTGCACACCCAACCTGTAAGCTATTTAATCCTTTGCAATAGCGTGCATGAACAAGGTCTCTCCATGTTGACAATTAAATAGATGGTCAGGATTAATGCACACCACACCCTTCGAATTAATAGGCATGCAAATTCATCGTGCACTTTAGATATGGATCATCAATCTAAACTATTGATCGACAATTGGATCTCTTTATCATGCAACTTTCCTCTAAACATGATCAATGACAACATTTTAATATTATGGTGACTGGATGACTGTTGTTCTTCCAGGTTTTTGACTCATGATCTGACGGTTCTCTATTCTTTTGACCCTTGATCGGACAATTGCAAATCCTTCTCACTCCACTCTATAGTATTTTATTCTATATCAAAATCCAATGGTCTATATCTGTTCTCCCACAATATCGACGGTCATTGTATCTCTTAAATTATATCCATAATGAATTTAGAATCATTGACGTGCCACTCGTAAATGATAATAAAACAAACTGCCCATTTCGAATTTCCTTGAAGGAAATATTTATTCCTCGGCTTGTAAAATGAAAACTAACCCAAGACCTGCAAACATAATTAAATCCCTACAATTATACAATGTTTGAAACAAGGAATATTTTAGGGGCGAAATTTCTCTCATGGGAAAAATTAAGGGGCCTCAAAATTTTTATTGGGCAAATTTTTTGTATTGTAGTGGTTTTTTAAAACTTTTTTCATTCATCCCTAATTTATTTTAAAAGAAAACTCGTATAGAGGGTTAGCCTATGTTTTTATGAGGGTTAGAGAAAAATATATATATTACCCCTAAAATTTGGAAATGCAACCTTTTATTCGCCAAATTTTCAAAAATATGGGAATTTATGGTAGCAACTTCACCCTTAAATTTAGCATAAATCTAGGTTTATTATTTAATTCTCCCCAATTGCATGGTATGGGCATCTACAATATTATTCTCTCCCGATTTCCAAAGAACAAGGGGATTTCTGGGAGTGATTTGACCCTCCCATCTGGATTTCACACAAGATATTTCTTTGTATGAATAGGGAAATGAAAGGAAGCTCTTGTAGGGAGAAGAAGCGATATCTTTCTAGCAAAGTGAGTCATGTTGCTAAGTAATTTTTCCCCACCTACCTGAGATTATGTCATGAAATGTTCTCTCACCTCATTTCTGATTTGACTATTTATTTACTGTGTTTTTCAAAAACATTCATGATCGTTGCAAAATTTTGCAAGGTACTTTAGTTTTTCTTCCTTACATGTAGGTTTATGAAGATCCATACAACGATATTGTCTCTTATCACAACCCCTGTGTGAGTTTTTTAGTCTTTTTATTTTTTCATATTTCCAATTTTCATAGAAGAGTTAGAGGTCCCAACTAAATTTGTTAAGCATTGTTTCCTGTAGGTCTTCGGCTCTTTATTAGTCTTTATATTTTTTTATAGTTTCAATTTTCATAGAAGAGTTAGAGGTTCCAACTAAATCCATTAAGCATTGTTGCGTTTAGGTCATAGGCTCTTTATTTTTCTTAGTTATTTCATTTATGATGTAGGTAGGTTCTAGGTAGCAATATGCATCATCTAATGTACTAGTGAGTCTAGAGTGCATTGTGAATAGTAATCACTTGAAGAGAACTTGCATGCTTATTGTAATACTGAAGACAATATATGTCTATACAGTGGAATATTGCTAACAATCTTTCTTTTTACTCTTCATTGGATAATAAGTTGAGAATTTCTTCCACCATAAATTATAGGATCCATAGTAGAGAGAGATGGATGTTTTAGAGAATGATTTGACTTGCCATTGTTTGAATGCTCTATGTTAGAACTTAGACCACTGCTGTTAGAATTTTCTGAATCTACACTTGCACTCAATTTTGTTTTGGATTAATTTTTTTCCTTATTAATTGACCTTGATTCTCTCTCCTTTTAATGAGTTTTCTAGAGATGGGAAATTATGTTGGTCTAAAACAATTAATTATCTATAGGATAAACAGAGATTGCATTATACAAATTCTATCTTATTTATGTATGAGTGGATGTAGTTTAGACCAAGGTGTCTTTATTTACCAATCTATGTGTATACTCTTTTGGAGATATGAAATGGATGTAATTTGGACCTAAGGTATCTCTACTTACCAATCTATTTGCACACTTTAAATTATAGATCTGGTTTAGAGTTATCAGAGTATCATATTATAGGAATGGAGAACTATCTCATGAAATACTAAAAGTGCCTCTCTAGGAAAAAAACTAAATTTATAAAATGAAAAGATGGGAACCATTGATTGTAGGTGCATGTAAGTACTATAACTAGGGAGAAACATATATCCATCTGTACAAGTAAATGTTGTATATTTCCATCTACTGAATACTTCAGAATCATCAGAAGATTAGTGATAGCTCAAAAGTTTGAAAACCTATGAACTTTTAGAGACATCATTTGGTTAAGACTAGGTGATAAAAACATGACTATAGAGAGATTAAGACTAGTAGTTAGGAACTATGTTGCTTCTTCCAAAATTTGAGTACAAGTAATCTGAAAGAGAGAAAAGGGAATAAAGAAACATTTACCGTAAAGGTAGAGAAATTTCAAGATGCCTTTTGTTTGAGGGATTTAGGAAATTGAATGCATATTGATGTTTGGTTTATTTACTTTGAACCATCTTCAAATTAAGTTTTCAACAAAAAAAATCCATATCTTAAATGTAGGGAAATTTCAAGATACCTTTTGTTTGATGGATTTAGGAGTCTTTATAATTAGTTTTAAAAAAATGCATATATGTGTTCTTTGTGGTTTAATTATGTAGGATAGGAAAGCTTTGACATTGGGTTATGATGATAGTATATATGTGGAGGGATTTTCTTCAAATGTTTTTGCAAAAGATGACAAACAAGATAGAGAAGGATGGGCAGAATTGTATGACCATTTGAAAATGATTTGCTTGTGTACATGGCTATTTTGCAATGTTTGTATTTTTTATATTTATATGTAGTTTTCTCAATGCCCAATCTAGTCAATGATGTTATGGTTCACTTCCATGAGGCCCAGTACCAACATTTTAAGTATCTAAAGAAGATACTTTCTTTAGAGAGATGATGAATTTGATGTGTATAGTTGATGTCAATGATATGGGAGAATGTATAGTAAGTTGAAGTTAAATATACATGTTTTATACATTTGACAACATTCCTATTTGTATTTTAGGAATACTGTAAAGATGTTTTATGCAACAAGCATGTTTTTTTAGATTCTCCACTAGTTTAGTGAACTACAACCTAAAGTGAGTCTTCTTTTCCTAACTATTCCTTTCCTTGTGCTTATAGAACGTCTTCAATATTTTAAATTCACCATAATTTGTAGGTTCTCTACTGTGCTCTTTCTGTGTGCATCAAAGTAGATATTAGTTAATATTCCTTGTGTTTCCTTTCAATGGTTTCATTCAATCATTCATTAGTTAACTTCTATTGTTTCTCTTGTCTTCCCCTTTATTTTGTTCTTGTATTCCCATTGATTAAGATGCAACAACCCTCTATTACTACACAAATATTGATCGTTGAAAAAAGACTCTAGATCTCAATTATGTTTTTGTTCTTTTGCTTCTACATTTGTCTCTCAAATAAATTAAATTTCCTCAAAATCTTGTTTGATTGGGTGTTTGTTGTTTCAAGGGTGTAGGGATGTGAGAAAATATAAAAGATGTAACAGTTTTTCTATTAGGAGATCATCCACGGAAGCTAAAACAATCCTTGTTGTTAGTAATTCCTGCTAATTGGGAGATTTGAGGGTTAGCTCAAGTGGTCATGAGCCAGACATGAGACCTCTTATCTCTCCTCTATAGTTGGGGAGGTCACAGGTTATATTCTTGTGATCCCCTTGGGGTTAGGCTCCATAATTAGGGCCGACGTTTTACCCCTTTTTCCATCCATGGATCATGGAAAAGTACTTAGAGGTTTTTCCACGAGTGTTTAGTTAGAGGAAAAAAAATATCTGCTAGTCAAGAATATTCTTATCTCAATGCATTGTACTAAAAATAACACAAAGTTGAATATGTTGCATAGGAATTGATGTTGCTTTTCCCAAACCCAAGTTCATATAAAGTATGCCTTTTGTGACAATTTTTTCTAGTTGTAAAGGGGGTTTTGAAAAATAAATCAGTATGTATGCAAATGTGTAAAATAGGGCATATTTTAAAATTTTGAAGCACCTGTAATGAAACAATGTTGACAATATATTTGATTGTTTCCTCCTCTTAGTGATGTTGATACACATCCTTCAATAACTTGTCTTGATTTGGTTACTCTATAAAATGAAAGATGATATTTGTTAGTTATTATTTATACGTCTGAGTTTATATTCTTATCTGAAGTGACCTAGGGTTCATATCTATTCAGGATTCCAACAGAGCCTCTAAAACTATTGACCCTCCTGGTAAACCAAAAGGAAACACAACACACAAGGTACACTGTGCAATCTCACCCGAGATAGTCTTAATGGGTGGCTGCAATACATATGTGTTTTCAACCCAGGACTGAGTGGGGATCTGGGATGTGTGTGCTGAGAGTTCTATTTTTACTTATTAATGCAATAAGTTGTCATTCACAATTTTGCATGAAATATAACGACTCATTCATTTAGCATATTAATAACTACTAAAGATAACAAAGAACACATGCATTCAATCACATAACACAGGTTTTACCGTTTTTCACCCCCTCCTGGGCTATGTCCACAAACATTTTGCTTCTCGACCCTTTTATTATGGAAGTTACAAAAAAACAACTTCACACGCTTACAAATCCTCTTAGTCAGGTTAAGATCTATTATGAGGCAGACTAGATCACACGAGGCTCTTCAACCTCTGATCTATCCCTCAAGATCTACACTTCTACTCCTCTCCAACTCAATAGCTTACAAAATTAGGTCATAAAGAAAAATATTACAACTCATTATCAAGAGAGGACTCCTCTTGTCTCTTTCTTATCCGCTAGCCTCATTCATCATCTCCCTTTATGACACCTAGGTATCTATATTTATATGTTTTTGGCTCATCATCCTTTACAATGTATTGCAAAAACCCTAACCCTAACGTCCTTATGTCTTCCATGCATGCACATGTGATGCTCTTCCTTCCAGCTGGCGCTTCCCTCGTGCATGTATTCTTTCCCAAAATAGCCTTTATTTCCGCTTTGTATTGCTTCCAATAGGCTCCCAACACTGACATGTGGCTCGTCCCGAGCCACCTAACCTTTGTGTGCCTCATCAATCTCCCTAGTGATCACCTGGAACTTTTCCCTGAGCTTCGTTGCTTGCATTTGAGCATGCGTGGTCTTCTCCTTGAGTGCATATACTGCATGTACAACAATCTCCTCGCTAATCAACTCTGTACACTTTTCCTGGGCCTGTGCCATATATGTCTTGGATTCCTCTACCTATGCAATGACCTTTGTGACTCACTCCTGGAGCGGTTCCATTTGAGTCTTACGCTCCTTTTTCTGCGTCTGTGTAGTGGTGAGTTATGCATGTAGTATTTTCATATCCTATGCCCCTTTGACATGCTCTGTGATGGACATTGTATTCTTCCTCTACTTGAGGTCTTGGATAGTTGCGCTGATCCTTTCTTCTTCCTTGTCCCACTGTTGGACCTATTGATCCTCTTCTATATTTTTCCAGATTTGTGTTGCTTTGTCAAAGAGGTCGGTCATTGCATGGACTTGTCATTATATCTATTGTATCTGCTATGTTGCTTCCTACTTCCTTTTCTCCCTTACCTCCAGTGGAGTGGTAGGTTTGAGTTTTTCACGAAGATTATTGATCTCCTCCTGATATTGATCAATTGTTTGTGCAATCTAATCAATATTCTTAGTTGTTGTGAGTTTGGCCCTCTGCGCGGTCTTTGGAATCTTCTCGTAAGCTCCAACCAATTTTTGTTCCAATTCGTTCGCGCGTTCCCTTTTCTCTTTCATCTCGAGCTTGGCCTGCTCATATACCAATTCCATCTCATCTCATTTATCCCTTGCTTTCTTTAATTCTACTATGTTTGTGCATGCACGAGACTGTACCTCCTGGGTAACACTAACCTGTAGTTTATAGAGAGCCTGGTTGGTATGCACAAAAATACCAACTGTAACTGAGCTAAGTCCTTTAGGGGTCTCTACCCCATGATCTCGTCCATGTGCAACATGCTGGGTGTAATGTGAAATGTTGCACTCGGTTGCAGTATTGTCTGGACTATATACCTTTTACTTGCTTCAGGTTCTCCTCATGTCTATGATGCTAATGGCCATGTTTCAATGTTGTTTCTAGTTGCCTAAACTTCTACAATATTCTCGAGGAACTATCGCATGTCTTCCAACTCCTATTGAATTCTGTCCCTATGGTGTGCAACATTCTCAAAATACTTGGATGTACGATCCTGGACCATTTGGGCTATCATTTTTGCATCATCCTCTGTGATCGTGTACTATGGGGGAGTTCTATGTGCCTTCATTTTCTTGTGCACCCCCCCCGTTTGAGTAGCTAGTCACTTCGTCGGTTCTGACTCTTGTGGATTAGGACTTGTTGTCGTCCCTTGCACTACCTTGGCCTTTTTTTGTTGTACTCAGGGAACCTTTTTATTATTATTATTCTTCCCCTTCTGGGTTCCTTTCTTGGATGTCCCTTCTTTCATCTACTTTGGATTGTTCAGGCCCGTCCTTGGCTTCTTGGGCACTAGGACTTCCTGAGGCTCTGTCTCTCCCTGCCCTGCCTCCTCGGCATTTGTATGTTCCTGCCTTTCCTCCTCTTCCTTTGTCCTTACTGGTATGTCTTGGGTAAGTAATGGAATCCTCTAGTCGTCTTCCTAATACTTCATAGCCATTTCTATGTTTCCTTCTGTGATGCAATAACATAGTTGTATCCACTACTTGTTGGG
This sequence comes from Picea engelmannii, assembly GCA_009831015.1. NCBI lineage: Eukaryota > Viridiplantae > Streptophyta > Pinopsida > Pinales > Pinaceae > Picea > Picea engelmannii. The sequence continues at coordinate 693,349 of ML785855.1, forward strand.
ATTTTTCTGCGCCTGGATCCACATCGCATGTCGAGTGGCATTGAATTTGTCTATGTCTCGATAGTATGCAACAACCTGTGGTGTTATTCTCCATAGGTTGGAAATGGCCTCTTGTATATCACGTAGGTATCCTTCGAATATAGATTCGTTCATATTTATGTTCTTGGTGTCTCACATTGCGCCAAGAGATAAATTTATCGCTCCATGATTGGGTTTGGGTTTGGTGGGAAAAAATACATATTTCAGTTCCTTCCATCCCATAATGGCTATCAGCATGAGCATCCATGTGTAATGAAATTCTATTCCTAGATCCTGCTCATCCTTGCAGTCATCTAGAAACAAATTCAAAAGATAAGGTCCCAACTAACTGTGGTTCCCTCGGCACATTGTGCAACAATTGCAACAACCCCAGACAAGACTTCCTCCTTCTAGCATTTTCTTAGCAGCTTGCAGGCCATGATTTTTGTGCCCATTTTTGTCGCAGTGTCACTGATTCATTTGATGATGATTCTACGTGTCTCCCTTTCAATGTTGTATTTCTTTTTCATCTCCTCTACAAGTGATTTCTCCTTTGTTTTGTCATCGAGAAATTGTGCGGGATCCATGCCCCGTGATGGAAGCCCTGTAATGTGTGCAATGAGATCCACGTCTATCGAGGCATTATTTTCAAACCATATATCTCCACCATGTGTTACTGCCATCAACTATTTCACGCAATTGCTAGAATATTGTCCTCTTCCAAAGTGTGCTAGTTCCAATAGACCTAGAATGCCAATTTTTGCCAATCCTCTTTTCCATTGGAGTGGTTGATTAACTGGTTCCCCAAATGCATCCAAACCCATAGTCTATAGGTAGACTTACTTCACGAACTCTGGGAACTTGTTTGTGTCCGTTACATCATGATCTGATTATTTTAGCTTCTCAACATAACCTAGCAAGTCTGATTTCACCTGCACCCCTTCTGGTATATGCAGTAAAACAATGGTTGTGATGGGTTGCTTTCATGGTGACCTAGGTATCTGTTTTTTGTCCTTTTTCAGTGGTGGCTTACTTGAGGTTCCAATCTCCATTGGTCATTATTCGACATACTGTTCTAGACAACCCATGACATCTTCCACTTCTCCCTCCTGTGGATGGTCTGACACAGTTGTCTGTGACTCATCTAGTTCAGACCACTTTTGCCTGCTTTGGAGCCATCCCATTGAATCTCACAACTTCTTCAGGGTTCTCTGGTTGTCCTTGGATTCCTATTCCCTGGTTCTGTTGACCCTGTTCCTTTACTGGCATATCTACATTCATGTCCTCATGTGATGTATGTTGGGTTTCTTTTACCACGGGTGTGGGGTTCATTGGTGTTGTATCTAGTGATGGGATTTCGTCGACATTGATGACCTCTAGTGGTTGTTGTTCACTTTCCTGTAATTGTACTTGTGCCCTGGTCCTAAATATGGATTATCTAGCCTTGTATCTCAGCTATGATTGTTTTGGTGGTGCCATGGTTGAAAATATGGTCGTTCATTGAGCTCATTAGCCTCTGTAAACTTTTCTCTATGTTTCATATGCTCTATCACTCTCTTCCTCTTTCGGTTTCACAATAATATTTTTTCTCCCGCGTCCCTACTTTGTATGGGCATAGTATGAAGCTTGTCGAAGATGCTACCCTTACTATGGATTCAATGAACCTCTATTTTCTTCATACTTTCCATTACTCTCCCTTGCCGTCTCCATTCGGCGCGATTAATGCAACGTCCTGTCGGTCATTTTCAGCATTCAATTCCACTTGCCTTTGTCATTTTTGTCATCTTTACCTTTTCCATGTGTTTCTGTTTCGAACTGAATGTTGGCCTTGTCTTCTCCAGGTTTGTATTCCTAAATGTGCATTTTCTTTCTCATTTCGGTGCACTGTCCCTTTGTTGGTACTGATTGGTATCCTGTTTTTGTTTTTTTTACTTCGTGGTGACTTTCATGTTATGGATGGTCGATTTTCCTTATATATATTCAATCGGCTCCCATTGATCATACCTTTGATTTCTGTGCCTCCTAAGTATTTCAATTGTACATCTCTCCCATCTGTGACAATTTTTACTTCATACGGTCCTAACCAGTGCATTCTGAGTTTTCCTAGATGTTGAATGGATATGTTGCCATACATCAATACTAAGTCTCCTTCCTTGAAAGTTTTCTTCTTGATATGTCTATCATGCCATGCTTTGTCCTTTTCTTTCTGAACTTGTTGGTGGAACCTTTCTAGGATCTGATCTTCCTCCATGACCAACAACTAATTTATCTTGTCACATACTGAGTCTCATTCCTTCATCTGTGTAATCACTACTATGCACAGACTGGGTACTACAAATTCTAGTGGCACCACTGCTTCTTGGCCATACCAATATGAATGGTGCCTGTCCTATCAACTTATTTCATGTGGTCCTTAATGCCCATAGTAATGATGGTATTTTGAGGTCCCAATCATCCCTGTTGACATTACAGATCTATGTCAGTGTGTTTTCCAGGATTTTGTTAAATTCTTTTACTGTTCCATTCACCTATGGGCAATATGGTGTGCTCTTTTGATGGTGAACTTCAAAATCTTCAGTCATAGCCTTAATAGTGTTTTTAATGAAGTGCGTTCCTTGGTCGCTCATCAATATTCTTGGGTGACCAAATCTAGTGATTACTTGTTGTAAAAGAAAATGTGTTGTTATTTCTACGCAACAATCTTTAACTGGTGTTGCTTCTGCCCATCTTGTCAGGTATTATGTCATGGTGATAATGTACCTTTCTCCTGTTCTTTTTTCTGGTGGGTTGATTGGTCCCACAAATTCTATTGCCCATTTTTTGAATACTTGCAACGTTACATGTGGTTGCAATGGAATATCATCCCTTATGTTGGGTTTACCAATCCTTTGATAGACATCACATCTCTGGCAGTAATCCTTCCATTCTTTGTGAACGGTCAACCACCATAGTATTGCGTGCAATACCTTATGTGCAGTAGATTTGCCTGTGTAATTTCCTCCTGCTATTACCTTGTGGGCTTCTGCTATAACCGTTGGTATTTCATGTTCTAGTACATATCTTCACAAAATTCTATCTGCTCCCATTTTCTATAAGTGTCCTTCTCTCAGTTGATAGTCTGCAACCCGGACTACTAGGTTTTTCTTCTGCATGGTGTTATATTCTTGTGGCGTAGTACCTGTACTCAAGCACTGAATGATATATACAAAGTATTCATCCATGGCCTGCACTGAAAATAAGTGTCCATACGAAAAGTTGTCCTCTAAATTTGTAGTTTCTTCCCCATTCGTGACCCTTGATAGGTGGTCAAGTCCTGCATTCATCTTTCCTGGTTGGACTATTACTTCAAAATCAAACTCTTGAAACAGTAGTATCCATCAACATATTCTCCCCCCCAACAATGGCTTACTGACTAGGTATTTAAGGGTTGAGTGATATGTGCACATCTTAAAGTGTTTTCCCAATAAGTAATGTATGAATTTATGCAGTGCGTAGACCATAGGTAAGACTTCCCTCTCTGTGGTGTTATAGTTCTTCTCTAATTCTGATAGTTTTCTGCTCACAAAATCTATAGGGTGATCCAAATATCTCGCTCCTGGCTACGCCAAGATAGCTCCAAGTGTTATGGATAATGCATATACATGTACATGGAATTTCTTCTCCCAGTCTAGAAATACTAATATTGGTGAAATGACCATCCTTTCTTTCAGTGTATCCAGACTGTGTTGGAAATCGTCATTCCAATGAAACTTTGTATCTTTCCTTAGCACTTTATTCATTGGCACAATGATCTATGCATACCCTTTGAAAAAAAATTTATAGTATCATGTGTTTTCCAATGTTGCTCTTTTTTTACAGACTATTTTTTGTGGTGCAAAGTTAACAATTACTGTAATCTTTGTAGGATCTATTAGTAAGCCTTGTTTGCATACTATATGGCCCAATAGTATCCCAAACGGTGTTCTGAATATACAATTTTTTTTATGTTTAATGATATCTGACATTTCCTGCATCTTTCTAAGATCAACCTCAAGACCTCTACATGGTCGTGTTGGCATGTTTTACAGGCAGAGTATTCTTGTCATTGATGGAAAGATCAAAGTGTGCATCGATGGAAAAATAGGAACAAAGTAAGCTCAGGAGAGATGGCGTACTTAGGATGTCAGGAGGATCAAAGGTCGAGGCCTTTGACACTTTGAAATTTTTCTATGTAAGGAAGATGCGTGAGCGTGGGTGGAGAAGCAACAGTGATCGTCAGATCTAGGAGAACCTGCACGTTCATTAAAGTGATAGGAGAAGAGGGACTTCAAAATCCTGAAACAGGCAAGATCAGAAGTGTTGGTCCAACTTCACTTTAGAGTTTCGAATACCGGGAAATTGAGTGGTGAGACCCTTCAATACAGGTGTTCTGGAATCCTGAAATCCAGAATCCCAAAATCCTAAAAATAGGCACTTAAACGAAGAGTTTCAGGTATCGAGAGTTGGAAGAGTCAAGACTCTTCATCGTCAGGAAACTCAGAGTCACGAAAAACTGAAATGAGAAATCACGAAGTGACAAAGACTCTCTACCGAGATTTTGGATATCGAGAGATGGAGAGGTCAAGAACTCTCAACATCATGAGTCTCGAAGTGTTGAAATGCAAAATCCCAAAAACCCGAAACAGGCACATCACTCAAAGTAATGAATATCAGGATTTAGGATAACGGGAGATGGAGAAGTCGAAGACTCTCAACATTAAGAGTCCCGAAGTGCCGAAAAGTGAAACGTCGAAATTCCAAAAGCAGGCACATCATATCAGGATTTTGGTTACAGGGAGATGGAGAAGTCATATAATCTCATCATAAGGAGTCCCGAACTGTCGAAATGTGAAATCCCAAAATAGACACGTCAGCAAACCACGTCAACTAAGGACACATGTCACAATCAGGCAATGACAAGTGCCAATCTGATTCAACATTTCAGGCACATGTTAGTCATGAATCAGAGTGACACGTGGTAGCTATTCGACATGTGTCAATCCATGTGTGACGTCAGCAGGTCCACATCACATTGAAACTTTCTATTTTGGGGTTCTACATAGCAAGCAAAAAATCCACCATCACGATGTCCCAAACTCCAAAATGACAAAAGGGACCGTTGTGAGTCTCGATGACTCGAAAGGAAAAAACACCGAAATTGCAAAATGTGAAACCACGATCTAATATGAATCGTTGATCAAAGGGAGATTGTACACCGTTGATCTGACTCCCTTTCAGAGTTTTGGTTATTGAGAGATGGAGGGGTCAAGGCTCAAGACACTTCATCATAGGAATGTCAAATTTCTGAAAAGCCGAAATGTGAATCACGGTTATGCTTAGCAAGAGGTCACAGCCCTTGGTCACATCGACAGAAGTTGGGGGAAGGATTTAAGATCCTCTTTGGATTTTCGGGGGTTGGGAAATGGACAGTACTAAATTCCTCGACCACGAGGATCTCGAAATGCCGAAGTGCGAAATGGAAAAATAAACACAAGATTCTATGAATTCAATCCAACGGTGCAGGTGAAGTTGAATACGATCGCAGGGCTACTGTTGCGCTTCTTAGTGTAACAACTAAAAAACAAATGATGGTCTCTACCAGAGGACTTGAAGAGGCCTCAGTGTGATCGCTAGAGAATATGAAGAGTCTCAAGGCATCTTCTAGTGGACTGAGAACTATTGATACATGCGATTGAAAAATGGAAGTGGAATGAAGTCTGTAGCTGAAAACAGAAAGGATAAGCTCATCTAATACAGAGAAGACAATGAGTCTCAACTGCCAGAGAAGATGAGAAATCTAGACAGAACACCTAGTGATGATGAATGCGTGAGTGAAACCACCAGAGAAGCTGAGAAGTCGTAATGATGATCAGACAGAGCACTCACTATGAAGACATGTAGAAGCATTGCGTATAGCGCTTGCAGAAGGTACAAAGACTATAAGTATGGAGAAAAAAAGAAGAGATGGGTGTTGTGGCTATTGGGTGTGATTGAGGTGTGAGGAAGGAGGCAGAGTGTAGCAACAATAATGCACAGAAGAGGAATGGTGCATTGAAGGGACATGGCGCAGAGAGCATAAAAGGAAGAAGAAAAGAAAGTGAAAGGGGTGTGCAGATGACATTGATGCAGATAGAGCAGAGCAATGTAACAGAACAATGACAAGGCTGGTAAGCCATAGAAGAAATTTATCTCACTGTAATATGTGTTAGTAAGAAAGAATTTATATTTCAGGGTGGTTGGGAGGTGCTAGCGAGGACTGGTGTCCTCAGAGGTTCAAGTGGGTGCTTGAACACAGGGAGTTGATTCTTCCTTCTAGTTGGTGCTAGAGAAACTAGGGAGTTGGTGCTTCCTTCTAGTTGGTGCTAGAGAAACTAGGGAGTTGGTGCTTCCTTCTAGTTGGTGCTAGAGAAAACAGAGAGTTGGTGCTCTCAACAAGTTGCAACCTGCAAAAACATAGGTTGTAGCCTCACAATGAGTAGGTGCTCATATGTATGATAATGTAAAGAATGTAAATATTACTTCTCATATAAATAAGAAGAGTTTTTTACCCTGTATGGGTTTCCTCAAGAAAATCTGTCTCTGTGTATCTCATATGTGTGACTGATGTTGAATATGTTATTTCTTATTTCCCTACATCATTGTGATTGTCATTGAGTTCTTTGTAAAGAATTAAAAATAAGTATAATTGTTCAAGCTCGGTAAACAAATGATTCAACCCCCCCCCCCCTCTCAGTTGTCCAACAATTGGTATAAGATCCGACCCCTTTTATTTAAGGGGAGATCCTAGAGCTTAAACATGTCAAGCCATAAAGGAAATTCAACCAATAAGGCCCCTCTGTTCAATGGAACAAACTTTTTCTTCTGGAAAGTTAGAATGAGAACCTACATAATGGATTTAGGTGCAGATGTCTGGGATGTGGTAGATACTGGTTATGTAAAGCCAATTGTACTAGATAATAAGGATGGAAAGCTAGAATTTAGATTCAATGTTAAGGCCATGAATGCAATCTTGAGTGGACTTGCAGAAGCAGAATTCATAAAAGTTATGCACCTAGGAACTGCCAAAGAAATGTGGGACCAACTCATTAGCAGTTACGAAGGTAATGAGAAGGTAAAGGATGCCAAGCTTCAAACCTACAGAATACAGTTTGAAAAATTGAAGATGAAGGAAGATGAAACTGTTGGAAAATACTTTCTGAGAATAGAAGAAATGGTAAATGCAATGAAAGAACTTGGTGAAACAATTGATGAATGTTCTTTAATTTAGAAAATCTTGAGATCTCTCCTAGATAGGTCCAATCCGAAGGCCTCTACTATAGAAGAACTAAATGATCTAAAAACCTTGGATTTTTATCAACTTCTAGGAACATTGACTGCATATGAAATGAGAATAGTTAAAGATAAACCCACCTCTAGAGCAACATCATTTAAGGTAGAGAAGAATGACGATTCTGAGCCCGACAAAATTGAAGAAAAATTTGTGAAGAGATTGAAGAAGGGATCTGGCAAATACAAAGGTAAACTGCCTTTCAAATGTTTCAACAATGGTAGGATAGGTCATTTTGGAAATAAATGTCCCCACAAAGGAAAGAATCAGACATGTGATGATGAGGAGAAGTACAAACACAAAAATTTCTTTAAAGAGAATAACCTTAAGAAGAAAAGTCTATGCGTAAACAATGATGATGATTCTTCAGATGATGAAGACAATGACTCATCTATTGAAGATAAACTAAATGACTTCATACTTATGGACAAAGAGGATTATGATAATAACAACATAGGGAGTGATGTTAATGAAGAAGAAGCTATGGTTGACATGGAAGGAGAACTGATCAGTGCACTGGAAGAGATTGACAGACTAAGAATCAAGAACAAAAAGCAAAGACAATTGTTGATACAGTTCAAGAAAGACAGTAAGGAACCTGATGAAGACCTTGTCCAACTAAAAGTAGAATTAGAAGAGGCAAAGAAAATCGAAGACATTATGAAACGATAGTTATCAGAAAAGAAGGCAAGATGTGAAGCATTAGAACAAGAAGTAGTGAAAACTAGGAAAGAGATGGAGAAGTTTCAAGCCTTGTATAATCAGAATTTGTCAAGTATCAAAGCCTCAAAAGGATTAGCCAGCATTCTGAATCAGCAAAGATATCCAAAGCTAAAAATTGGTTTGGTTTATGAAGAGGGATCAAGTAGTGGCAAGTCAAGAAACGAAGAACCTATCAAGTTTGTCAAATGTACAACCAATAACAACAACGAACCTGCAAAAACAAAGGAAGACAATCATCTGCCCAGGACGAGTAAGAAAATAAATGCTAGAACTGAATCTATAGAAAAAATAAATAATGTGTTCACTGCTGAAAGACGTCATCAACATAGAAGGAATCAATTTGCACAAAGAAGACAACCTTTTCCTAGGTACAAAGAATTTTTCCATGGCTATTGTTTCTACTGTTCTAACTTTGGTCACAAAGTTGTAAATTGTTCATTAAGACTTAGACATGAGCAATTAAGATTTCAAAGGAATAAATACTTCCCACTAAAAATAATAATACACCCAAGTAACAATTCTTCACAGACTGCAAATTTCCAAATTAAGTCTAGGTACATGCAACTAAGAAGGCCAAGAAATAATCAACGATCAATGAGTAGACAACACTGCAACAATAAGTTTGACCTATTGAATAATGAGATTGAATGCTACACCTGTCATAACTTTGGACATAAATCTATTGACTGTCGGTTAAGGAACTATGAACCAGATTCAAAATCTCCTGCTGAAAATGTCAAGTTTTGGAAGAAGAAGGAAAGTGACAAGTGTGGATTAGTATTGTCCCCTCAAAGAAAAATGACCCCTTGGTATATAGACAGTGGATGCTCCAAACACATGATAGGAGACAAAGGAAAGTTTTTATCTCTAAGTGAAAGAAAATCAGGAAATGTAACCTTTGGAAATGATGCTCCAGGGAAAATAAAGGGAAAAGGGATGGTGAGCTTAAGTAATGGAAAAGGAAAATCCCAAGATGTTCTACTTGTAGATGGGATGAAACATAATCTGTTCAGTGTACATCAAATGTGTGACAGAGGATGTGAAGTGGTGTTCAAATCCAAGTATTGCAAGATAAAATCTGTAACCTCAGGACAAGTGGTGGCCAAAGGCATAAGGACAAAAAATAATGTATATGTGCTGAAAGAAAATAGAAAAGAATGTCATCTAAGAATACATGATGAAAGATGGTTATGGCATAGGAGACTTGTACATCTAAACTTTTACCACTTAATCAAACTCAAAAAACTCGAGGCAGTAAAGGATCTTCCGAGAATATCAAAGCCCCAAGATTCAATGTGTAAACCCTGTCAAGTAGGGAAGCAAAACAGGACACATTTTAACTCCAAGAGCTTTACTTCAACAAAGAAACCACTCCAACTAGCTCATATGGATTTATGTGGACCATCAAGACAAGAAGGCATAGGGAAAGAAAACTACTTCATGTTGATTATAGATGATTACTCTAGACTTATTTGGGTTTCCTTTCTCAAGGAAAAGGCTAAAGCATTTGAGAAGTTTAAAATATTTAAGGCTTTAACTGAGACTCAAACAAGGAAGAGGTTAAAGGCAGTAATATCATACCGAGGAGGGGAGTTTATGTCAAGAGACTTCAATGGATTATGCAATGAGCATGGGATCAAGAGAGAATACACAATCCCAAGAACTCCACAATAAAATGGAGTATTTGAGAGGCAAAACATAACAGTGTAGGAAATGGCCAGGTCAATGATGAATGAGAAGAACATTGGTCAAACCTACTGGGTAGAAGAAATACACAGAGTAGTCCATGTTCTTAACAAAGCCCACCTCAGACCACAAAGTGACAAGACACCTTATGAATTGTGGTTTGGGAGACCTGCTTCAATTAAACACTTCAAAGTCTTTGGGAGTAAATGCTACATAAAGAATAATGATGAGAACCGTGTTAAAAATGATGACAGGGCCAATGAAGGTATCTTCTTGGGGTATGCTACAAACAGTAAAGGATACAGATGCTATAATAAGAGGCTGCATAAAATGGTTGACTGTATTGATGTAAAAGTTGATGAAGGAATCCCAACAAGAGAGATGTACAGTAATGAGTCTTCTACAGAAGACATAGCTAAAGTTGAAGATGAACAAGTCCAAGAATCAGAAAATGAAGAATCTGAATCAGATGAAGACTCAGACACTCAGACAAACTCAAATCAGCAGTCGACTTCAAATTCCTCCTCCAAAATCATTCAAAAGAATCATCCTGCAAGTCAGATAATTGGAGAAAAAGATAAAGGTGTACAAACCAGGAGAAAGCTAATCAAAACCACTGAACAATCTCATATAGATTTCATATCCATGCTAGAACCCAATAATTTCAATGAAGCTAGCAAAGATGATCACTGGGTTAAAGAAATGAATGATGAACTTGATCAGATTGAGAAAAACAATACATGGGAGATGGTTCGTAGACCTGAAGGTAAAAATGTCATTGGCTCCAGATGGATATTTAAAAATAAGTTGAATGAGAAAGGACAAGTTGTCAGGAACAAAGAAAGGTTAGTTTGTAAAGGATATGCTCAGATAGAAGGACTGGATTATGATGAAACATTTGTGCCCGTAGAAAGATTAGAAGCTATTAGAATGTTTCTTGCCTATGCTTGTCATAAAAGGTTTAACGTCTATCAAATGGATGTCAAGTCAGCTTTTCTAAATGGAGATTTAAGTGAAGAAGTCTATATGGAACAACTAGAGGGTTTCAAACTGTCTGATAACCCTGACTTAGTATGCAATATGAAGAAAGCCTTATATGGGTTAAAACAAGCCCCTCGAGCCTGGTATCACAGACTGGATATGTATCTCAAAGACAAAGGGTTCAAGAGAGGAACAACTAACATCAATCTGTATATTAAAACATAGGATAATAATTTGCTCATCATATTGGTCTATGTAGATGACATCATCTTCAGATGTAATAAGGATCCATTGGTACAATGGTTTGCCTCTACCATGGAATCTGAGTTTGAAATGTCCATGATAGGAGAACTGTCATTTTTTCTTGGGCTGCAAATTACTCAAAGGTCTGAAGGGATGTTCATTTCTCAAGAAAAATATCTAAGAGAAATGTTGAAAAGATTTCAAATGGAAGACTCCAAACCTATGAATACACCTATGGTTACTGGATGCAATTAAGCAAGGATGATGACTCACCTGATTTTGATCAAATTTCATATAGATCAATGATAGGCAGCCTACTATACATCACAACAACTCGCCCAGACATAATGCATGCTGTAGGAATGGTAGGAAGATTTCAGTCTGCACCTAAACAAAGTCATTTGCAAGATGTTAAAAGAATATTCAGGTATTTGAAAGAAAAATGACTTATGGTTTGTGGTACCCCATAAATAAGAATTTTCAGTTAACTTCTTATTCAGATGTAGATTGGGAAAACTGTGTTGATGAGAGAAAAAGCACCAGTGGAGGAGCATTCTTCCTGGGTGACTCATTAGTAGCATGGCTTAGTAAAAAGCAAGGTTCCATTTCTTTATCAATCACAGAGGTAGAGCACATTGCTACTACTACCTGTTTCACTCAGGTATTATGGATGATTCAGACACTTGCAGACTTGGAGGTAAAATATGCTGCACCGATTCCAATTCATTGTGATAACACTAGTGCCATCAGTGTGTCTAAGAATCCTGTATTCCACTCCAAGAACAAGCATATTCCCATAAAATACCATTTTCTGAGAGAGAAGGTCACTAATCAGGTTGTTCAGGTCTAGTACATAGCAACCACAGAACAAATTGTAGACATATTTACTAAACCTCTAGCTAAGACACATTTTGAATACCTCCGACAGAAGTTGGGTGTCATTTCGTCTCACACCTAAAAGAGTCCATCTTGTTAGGGGGAGTTTTGTATTGTTTTAATATCTAATACCTCATAAAATTACTGCAACAACTCAGGGGAAGCATGTTTTATTTGACATTGATGTCAAAGGGGGACAAAAGGAGTGGTCCAGGCCAGATGCTACGGCTGGAGGTCCAAATGGATTAGTGAAGACACTCAGGGTTTCCATCAATGCCAAAGGGGGAGATTGTTGGCATGTTTTACAGGCAAAGTATTATTTTCATTGATGGGAAGATCAAAGTGTGCATCGATGGAAAAACAGGAACAAATTAAGCTCAAGAGAGATGGTGTACTCAGGATGTCAGGAGGATCAAAGGTCGAGGCCTTTGACACTTTGAAATTCTTCTAAGGAATATGCGTGAGAGTGGGTGGAGAAGAAGCAGTGATCATTGGATCCAAGAGAACCTGCACGTTCGTTAAAGTGCTAGGAGAAGCGGGCCTTCAAAATCCTAAAATAGGCAAGATCAGAAGTGTTGGTCTGACTTCACTTCGGAGTTTCGGATACCGGGAAACTGATTGGTGAGACCCTTCAACACAGGAGTTCTGGAATCCTGAAATCCCAAAAATAGGCACTTAAACGAAGAGTTTCAAGTATCGGGAGTTGGAAGAGTCAAGACTCTTCATCGTCAGGAAACCCAGAGTCACGAAAAACTGAAAGGAGAAATCGTGAAGTGACAAAGACTCTCTATTGGGATTTCGGATACCGGGAGATGGAGAGGTCAAGAACTCTCAACATCAGGAGTACCGAAGTGCTGAAATGCGAAATCCAAAAAACCCAAAATAGGCATATCACTTGAAGCAATGGATACTGGAATTTCATATACCGTGAGATGGAGAAGTCAGAGACTCTCAATATCAGGAGTCCTGAAGTGACGAAAAGTGAAACGTCGAAATTCCAGAAGCAGGCACATCATATCAGGATTTCGGTTACCGAGAGATGGAGAAGTCATATACTATTATCATAAGGAGTCCCGAAGTGTCGAAATGTGAAATCTCAAAATAGACACATCACCAAACCACGTCAGCTATGGACATGTGGCACAATCAGGCAATGACAAGTGTCATTCTGATTCAACATTTTAGGCACATGTAAGTCACGAATCAGAGTGACACATGGAAACTATTTGACATGTGTCAATCTACATGTGATGTCAGCACGTCCACATCACATCATAAATTTCTATTTGAGGGTTCTACATAGCAAACAAAAACTCCACCATCATGGTGTCCCGAACTCCGAAATGCCGAAAGGGACCATTGCGAGTCTCGATGACTTGAAAGGGAAAAACGCCGAAATCGTGAAACATGAAACCATGATCTAATACGAATCGCTGATCAAAGGGAGATGTAGACCATTGATCTGACTCCCTTTCAGAGTTTCAGTTACTGGGAGATGGAGGGGTCAAGGCTCAAGACCCTTCATCATAGGAATGCCAAATTGCCAAAAAGCCAAAATGCGAATCATGGTTAGGCTTAGCAAGAGGTCACAGTCCTTGGTCACATCGGCAAAAGCTAGGGGAAGGAGTTAAGCTCCTTTTCATATTTTCATGGGTCGGGAAATAGACAGTACTAAATTCTTCCTCCATAGGGATCCCAAAATGCCAAAGTGAAAAATGGAGAAATAAACACAAGATTCTATGAATTCAATCCAACAGTGCAGGTGAAGTTGAATAAGATCACAGGGCTACTGTTACGCTTCTTAGTGTAACAACTGTTGAGCTCTAGATCTACCTAAGTAAATTAGAGTGCATTTATTATCAATCCGGTGTTTGTAAGACTTAGAGGCATGTCCAAAGTATATGGATTTTAGAGATAGTTTTTATCTTTTCATGGAGATAACCCAAAAACTTAATCTAAGGCTGAATGTGAAAGAGATGCTAAGCTCCTATTCAGAAGTCATCTTCATAACTCTCATGACAGTGATCAACACTTGTTTTTCAAATGGTAAAAAAACTTAATCTAAGGCTGAATGTGAAAGAGATGCTAAGCTCCTATTCAGAAGTCATCTTCATAGCTCTCATGACAGTGATCAACATTTTTCAAATGGTAAAAACCTATTCTAAGGCTGACTGTGAAAGAGACACTAAGCTTCTATTCACAAGTCGTCTTCATAGTCCTCATAACAGTGATCAGCATTTGTTTTTCTAAAAGGTGAAAACAGCAAGCATTCAAGAGACAGTTTAAAACCTATCAAATGTTGGAAGAACGAAACTCCTATTCAAGAGATGCATTCATCATTCTT
>ML785855.1:718194-736089 GCA_009831015.1 Picea engelmannii
TAGAAAATTCAATTCTGAAGTTAAAGGATGACAAATATACCTTGGATAGGCTATTTTATGATAAATGTGGGATAAAATGAAGGAAAAATGGCAAATAAAGAGGCAAAAGTATGGTTTGTGGAAGCACAAAAATGGACTCAACAACAACTAGAAAACAAATGATGGTCTTTGCCAGAGGACTTGAAGAGGCCTCAGTGTGATCACCAAAGAATATGAAGAGTCTCAAGGAATCTTCCAGTGGAATGAGGACTATTGATACAGGCGATTAACAGATGGAAGTGGAATGAAGTCTGTAGCTACAAATAGAAAGGATAAGCTCGTCTAAGACAGATAAGATAATGAGTCTCAACTGCCAGAGAAGCTGAGAAATCTAGACAGAACACCCAGTGATGATGAATGCGTGAGTGAAACTGCCAGAGAAGCTAAGAAGTTATAATGATGATCAGATAGAGCACTCACTATGAAGACATGCAGAAGCATTGTGTATAGCGCATGCAGAAGGTACAGAGACTATAAGTATGGAGAACAAAAGAAGAGATGGGTGTTGTGGTTGTTGGGTGTGATTGAGGTGTGAGGAAGGAGGCAGAGCGCAACAACAGTAATGCACAAAAGAGGAATGGTAGATTGAAGGGACATGGCGTAGAGAGCATAAAAGGCAGAAGAACAGAAAGTGAAAGGGGTGTGCAGAAGATACTGATGCAAATAGAGAAGAGCAGTGTAACCGAACAATGACAAGGCTAGTAAGCCATAGAAGAACTTTATCTCACTGTAATAAGTGTTAGTAACAAAGAATTTATATTTCAGGGTGGTTGGGAGGTGCTAGGGAGGACTGGTGTCCTCATAGGTTCAAGTGAGTTCTTGAACATAGGGAGTTGATGCTTCCTTCTAGTTGGTGCTAGAGAAACCAGGAAGTTGGTTCTTCCTTCTAGTTGGTGCTAGAGAAACCAGGGAGTTGGTGCTTCCTTCTAGTTGGTGCTAGGGAAAACAGAGAGTTGGTGCTCTCAGCAAGTTGTAGCTTGCAAAAATAGAGGTTGTAGCCTCACAATGAGTAGGTGATCATATGTACGATAATGTAAAGAATGTAAATATTATTTATCATATAAAGAAGAAGAGGTTTTTACCTTGTATGGTTTTCCTCAAGAAAATTTATCTCTGTGTATCTCATGTGTGTGACTGATGTTGAATATACTATTGCTTATTGCCCTGCATCATTGTGATTGTCATTGAGTGATTTGTAAAGAATTAAAAATGAGTATAATTGTTCAAGCTAGGTAAACAACTGAATCATCCCCCCCTCTCAATTGTCCAATACATCATTTAATAAACTGTAGACTATCCATTCATCTAAGTATACCTTGAGAAACTGGTGGATAAACTCCTTGAATGCAACGATGACTACTCTGGAAAATATTACTGGTGCATTCTTCAGTCCAAATGACATGACTTTGTACTGGTAGGATCCCCATTCTGTAGAAAACATGGTCTTGTAGCTGTCTTCTAGTGCTATCTTGATCTGGTTGTAGCTTGTGAATCCATCGGTGAATGATTAAATTTTGTTTCCTCCTACGTTATCCAACTCTTCATCCATGAAAGGTGTAGGGAACCGGTCATGTAGGCATGCATTGTTCAACTTCCTCAAGTTGACGCATATTCTTATCCCAGCTTGTTTTTTCTCCTAAAATGACATTGGGCTTATCCATTCTGATTCCTCCACATGTTTTATGATTCCAGCTTCGAGCATCCTGTTGATCTCAGCTTTAACTTTCTGCTTATATATTGGGCTTAATCTATATGGTCATTTTCTGATCGGCCTTTCTTCATCTCTGAGTGGTATCTTCATTTCTCCTAGCTCCCATGTTATACCCTTCATTTCTATAAATTTTGTGGGCAACAGGTTGTTGCACTCACGCAGTAAATCTGTTATGCTTTCTATTTTTTTCTCATCCCAGTAGTCTCCAATGTTGGCCAGTTTGGGATTCTCCACTGTCCCAATGTTGACTTTCTTCACCTTGATCAACACAAAAATTAATTATTATTCTAGAGGTGGACCCTCCACTTCTCTTTCACCTTCCACTTCCTCGATCTGAATATCATGCGGATCATCTTCATCTGGTGCTTCTTCTTGCACATGATAGCATGACAATGATTCTTTGACTGTATGTTTGTTTCGATGTTGTTCTTCTGTTATGAGTTCGACTTATGGTTTCTTAATGAAGATCACCCCTCTTATCTGCTTAAGTGTTTCATCTATGTTGGCGTTCTCATGCTTGAATGAGAAAGTGACTATAAAATTTTGTTGTATTACTGTCCAATTCAAACTTCCTCTACGTAGTTCCTAGTCTATATACCAATTCGTTGGTATGCCCTCTAAAGTGTGTATGAAATGATGGGGCCATTCTTTTGGGGGTTTCATTCTCCACAATGCTCTGCACTTGTCCAAGAGTTCCGTTGGTGCCCCTTTTCCATCGTACTTATGATGCTAGTTTCTTTTCTATTCTACAACAAACCTTATGTGCAGTAACTACTTACATTGGTACCAATCCGTGATTGTTTCCTTGTGTGTGCCCCACCATATTGCAGGTGTGGCCTTGAGTGTTATATCAATTTCTAAGAGTCTCTGATTTTCTAGCACTTCATGATCATGTTGTACCAAGAATACCTCTAGATCATTCACTCCATGGAAACTGGGTGGTTCCCTTATCTCCGTGCCTACCCATCTTACTGCACAGTCTATTCTTGCGCACCTTCTTGTGGAAACTTCATGTAGCCTTTGTTTCTAGTTCTCTAAATTGGTATCTAAATCTATCGCACATGAAGTAATGCTCCACCAACTGAGTATCCCATCTGCAGTTGGGTTTACGTATTCCTCATCACGTGTAGTTGTTCTATATAACTACCAGATTTCCTCCAAGTCTCAGTAAGTAGGTTCTATGAGCATTTCCCCTTCTGATGGGTGTAATGGTGCAATGACCCTGTATTCTCTTGACTCAAATATCATTTTTCGTGTCCTTAATTTGATTATGGTATGTTTGTCAAACTCCCATTCCAAGACAAACAATGTTGGATATGGTGAATTGTGCCATCCACTATTTCAATTACTTCAAAGTATGCTTTAGTGTGCACTCCATGCAGGTCTACTGTTACTCCTTTCAACCTACCAATTGGTAGAACTCTGTGTTTGTTTGCTAGTTTCAGTTGAACAGGTGAATATCCTAATGTGGGCTCTCCCATACATTTCCATGACTTCTTTGGTAGTACATTGACTTCAGATCCTAGACCCAATATGATATCTCCCATTTTGAAATCTACGATGTTGGTATTCATCCTGAACTCCCTACTAGTTTGTATTCTTGTATGTAGGTGATTGACTATTTTTTGTTCTAGTTTTCCTTCTGTCTCTATGATACATTTTTCTATTATACATTTTTCTAATATACATGATTGTAAAAATCCTTTGATTGTACTTACTTGTCCCAGGGGTGGCATTTCTTTGGTATGATCCAACAATGGAGGCATCTCATACTCTAGCACTTCCTTGCTTTGCTACGCAGTTCAAATCGATGCAGTGTCTTGCTACAAGAATTCTTGTCTGGCTTACTTAAATCTGTCCTTCTCATTATACGCATCCAAATGTCTCCTTGGTTCGATATTATTCTTCACTCATTGGTGTTGTGTTGGTTCTTGTTGGACTGCTTTGTTCCCTGTTTTAGCTCGTCTGCACGTAACTATGTTGATGTTCTGTCCTTCATCCCGTGCTTCGGCTGATATCCATTGAACATTCTTGTTGTTCTGATTCCTTTTTTCCTAGATCTTTACTAATAGTGTCGGACATTCTTTCATATCATGATCTGATGCATGACAATACATACAAGTTGTAGGTGGAAGTGTACATTCTCTTGCATAGTGTCTTAGCTATTGGCAGTTATGGCACACTAATGGGCCTCTTCCGTGTCCAAATCCTCCTCTGCCTCTTCCACCTCCTTTGTACCCATCTCGATCTCCTCTTGGTGCATTATACTGAGGCTCCTGATTGTACTACACGATATTGTACTGAGTTTGCATTGTGTTGTACTATGTTTGTGCAGTACTATATGGTTGTTGCGCAGTATTATACTGCTACTGCAGAGTGTTGTATGGGGCTAGACCTTGGTTAAACTGTGGTGTAGATTTCCCAATCATCATTTATTCCTGCACCCTGTATGCATCTGATGTCCTTTCTTGCATCAAATACATAGTTCTACAATCTTTGTCATCATGGCCCACTGACTTGCAAAAGTTGCAATATGAACTCTTTGGGGTTGTCTGGTATTTTTGCATCATTGAGAAATGATATGGATCATGACTTGGTTTGTTACAAATATTTCACCATAGTCCTCCTATTGGTAACAGATTTGGAATTCCTACTGCCATATACTACGCGAATGTTGTACATTCATTCTTGTGGTGTCCTTTCGTCCTGCATGTGGTACACCAAATGACTTCTTTTTTGTCCTTGTTTTTGTTCTAGTTCAGATGGAACGCTAATTGATTTAAATCATCCTTCATTTCTTCGATGGATGGATTTGTCTACTGATATTGGTTTTCTTCCAGTTGCAAGGTTGTCTGCAAATCCTCTGCCTGTGTCTCAAACTTTTGTTGTCACAATGGGTATTTTAAGTGTGGTAGCAGTGAATTGACGAACAGGTGCATGTGCTGCATATCGATAATGATATATTTCAAATTTCCTTTCAGTCTCTTGAATCTCTAATCAATCTCCCATATGGATTCTCTTGGTTTATGTCTAATTTCTATCATCTCGTTCATGTACTAATCTTTTGAACTTGGCTTATGGAACTCATTTATCAACAATTTCTTGATGTCTGCAATCGTTCTAGTTGTTGTTGGTGGATTGTTTGTAGATAAACTCATATACCAATCTAGTGCACAATCCCTCAGTGTAATCGCTAGCTTTGCAAGTTTAATATCTTCATTTGTAATTTGTTTTTCTTCCCAAATATTCTCGTAGATAAACAAATGTTTTTTCAGGTCTTCCGACGCTTCTCCTTTGAATTCTGGTAACCTGATGGTGGGATCATGTCCTTCCATCCTAAACGTTGAACTACTACCTCTACACGGTGTAGATACTTGACTAGTGTTGTTGTAACTAGCTCCTCTAATTGTTGTTCCTTTTGTAGATGTACTTCTTGTTGTCTTTCTTCCTCCGAAATGCGATTGTCTAAACGGTGGTTTTCTCTTTGGTGTATCAGTTGCACATGGGTTTATGGGTTCCACACTGGCATTAATATGGATAGGATTGTTTCCTTCTCTTCCCTCTCTTGGACCTCCCATTTTGATCTCATATGTTTCCCGTAGGATTTCCTCAATCTTCTCCACAGCCTGGAGATTATCTACCTCTTCTTCATCACTTGCCAAGCCTTTCCTCACGGCTACAAATCTCTTCTTGGTATTTACCTTGTATTATTAGG
This sequence comes from Picea engelmannii, assembly GCA_009831015.1. Classification (NCBI taxonomy): domain Eukaryota; kingdom Viridiplantae; phylum Streptophyta; class Pinopsida; order Pinales; family Pinaceae; genus Picea; species Picea engelmannii. The sequence goes on from ML785855.1 coordinate 723,660, forward strand.
GTACTCTGCTACGCGTCTTTCCAGTTGTATCCATGATCCGTTTGATCTGGTTGTTGTCCATCATGATTGGGTCCAAGGGTTCCTCCTTATTTCTATTATCCATTCCTCCTTCCATTTCTCCTCTTTTTGTCAGTGCTTACCCCTTCCCCCATGCACGCAGGGAATTTTAGTTGTTTGAATCCATTGTCATTACCCCTTTGTTGTATAGTAGTATATTAATAGAAGTATACAATGATCTAATATACCTTCCTCGAGGCCCACATAGAAAATCTTTCTCCATTGTGTTGTACGACTTTGTTGTATTGACTGCAGAGCCAAAAATCTATTGTGCGAGTGAATTTGTTGTTCACCTGCTGTAATTGCTAAATCTGTATTGAGGTCCACTCTAACTTTCAGATTCATTTCATTGTGTGGTTATCCTTCAACCTTAGTATCCACTCCTGCAATAAGTGTGGAAAATCACAAATAAATACTTCATGAAAATCAGTAAACACGTATTTCTCAAGATATTTGCGTGGTGCTACTCTAAGGTTTATGTTAAATTTTTGTGCAAAATCCATATCTTTTATCTTTAGCTAGCTTTCTATATCTATTTTTGTGGGGTTCCACGGTCTCAAAATCCCCTTCTAGCGGCTCATTCTTCTCTCCTTATCCTCATTCTCTTTAATATTCTTTTGACTCGCCTCCTGCAGATCTTATGTATCTTTTAATAGATATTCAACAAATCTACTCAATGCTCTACTGTTCCAACCATTGGCAGTGGAACCATTTATTGGTTGTTATTTATATGTCTGAGTTTATATTATTATCTGAAGTGACCTAGGGTTCATATCTATTCGAGATTCCAACAAAGCCTCTAAAACTATCAGCCCTCCTGGTAAACCAGAAGGAAACACAACACACAGGATACATTGTGCAGTCTTACCTGAGATAGTCTTAATGGGTGGCTTCAATACACATGTGTTTTCAACCCATGACTGAGTGGAGATCTAGGAAGTGTGTGCTAAGAGTTCTATTTTTACTTATTAACGCAATAAACAGTCATTCACGATTATGCATGAAATATAACGACCCATTCATTTAGCATATCAATAACTACTAAGGATAAAAAAAGAACACATGCATTCAATCACATAACACAGATCTTACTGTGGTTCACCCCCTCCTGGGCTACATCCACAAAGATTTGTCTTCTCAGCCCTTTTATTATGGTAGTTCCAAAACTACAGCATCGCGTGCTTACAACTCCTCTTAGTCGGGTTAATATCTATTATGAGGTGGACTAGATCACACCAGGCTCCTTAGCCTTCGATCTAACCCTCAAGATCTACCCTTCTACTCCTCTCCATCTCACCAGCTTACAAAATTAGGTCCTATAGAAAAATATTAGAACTCGTTATCAATACAAGACTCCTCTCATCTCTTACTTATCTGCTAGCCTCATTCATCATCTCCCTCTATGAGACCTAGGTATCTATATTTATACATTTTCTGGCTTGCCAAACTTTACAATGTATTGCAAAAACCCTAACCCTAACATCGTTAGGTCTTCCATGCATGCACGCATGTTTCTCTTTCTTCCACTTATAATATAATTTATGTGGTTTAAAAATTATATATATGTTTGTACTTTATATTATTTATAAGTGTTGTAATTAACTAATTAATGTCACAATATTGCATGATTCACATGTCAATTAGATGATCATGAATACTGTATGATTATTTTTTTAGTTTAGGCATAATATCATACTAAAAATTTACATTGATTAATAATGGACACCATTAAAACTGCTAAAAAATAATGAACAGATATAAATAGACTAAAAATGACTAAATTAGTCACCAAACAATGAGAATAATGAACACATATAAAACGACTAAAAATGACTAAATTAGTGACCAAAAAATGAGAATAATGAACGCATATAAAACGACTAAAAATGATTAAATTGCTGACCAAATAATGAGAGATAAGTAACCAAACAATGAGAGATAAGTGATCAAACAAAATGACCGAAATTCGCATGTAAAATTAACAAAAAATGAGAGATAAGTGACCAAAAAACCGACCAAAATTCACATATAAATGACCAAATGACAATTTTGGTGGCTAATTTCCATTCTCTTATCACGTGACCAAAAATGTGGTCATATTTAGTTTGGTCATTAATTTGGTCATTCATTGTGACAATTAATGACCAAATTAATGAGCACAAGACAAGTTATAAATGACCAAACTAAATATGACCACATATTTGGTCACATTATAAGAGACAAGAAATTAGCCACTAGTGATCACCAAATCAAAAGTGGTCATTTATATGTGGATTTTGGTCATTTTTTTGGTCACTTATCTCTCATTTTGTACTAGTGGAAGAAGAAGATAGATATTATGGCACAGATTCTTCAGAAGAATAACCTTGGGGATCAAATTCCCAAGGGTTCCAAGAAGAAGCCAGAAGATCAATCCCCCAGAGGTAATCCTCATGAATTAGTGGTTGTTCACTCTTCTCCTGATGCTTGGATTGTGGATGCAGGTGCATCCCATCATATGGCTTCCACAAAGGATGTCTTATCTTCTTTGACTACATGCAATGGTCCTCCTACCCTCATGGGGGATGACTCTCCAGTCGAGGTCTCTAGAAAAGGGAGAGTGGAACTAGATCATGGAATTTTCTAGAAAATCATACATGTTCCCAATCTTTCCATGAATCTCTCTCGATGTATCAGATTACACACTCAAGATCAGGAAAAAAAGTGGATTTCACCCCAGAATCTGTGTCCATATTCGACATGCAAGACAACTCCAAGGTTGTTGTTTGGGAGGTAAATCATCAATCTCGGTTATACACTTTTTCTAAGTTTATTTAACTTGATTCCTCTATACTACTTATGCATGTTGATGACAAAAGTATATTATGGAATAAGAGGTTTGGTCACTTGAACTTCAAGTACATGAAGACACTTAGAAATACAAGGATGGTCATCAAGTTACCTGATATCCAGTTTACCAAAGGGGTTTGTGAAGGATGTGCCCTTGGAAAAAATCCTCAAGAGAATTTCGAGAAAGGGAAGACTCATAGGGCCTCCTCTCCATTAGATATGATTCATAGTGATCTTATTTGTCCATTCCTATATCCATCCATCATTAAGGAAAGGTATGTTCTTACATGTTTGGATTATTACTCACATTATACTGGGGTATTTTTTCTTAGACATAAGTCTAAGGTTTTTGAGCATCTAAAGGTGTTCAAAGCACTTGTTGAGACTCAATCAGGGAGAAATATCAAATCCCTCCTTACCGATATGAGGGGGAGTATGTTAACATATATGTTTGGAATATTTTTCTTGAGGCCATGATACAATTGCAACATACAATAACATACGCTCTACAACATAATAGGGTTGTTGAGAGTTAGAACATATCTCTCAAGGACATGGTCTCTTCCATATTGCATGCAAGTTCATTTCCTCAAAATATTTGGGATGAGGCACTTAATTGTCATAACTACATATAGAAAAAATCTCCCTACATATCTATGAAGGAGCGAACTCCTTTCAATGCTTGGAGAGGTAACAAACCAGAAGTCACTCACTTATGTGTCTTCGACTCATGTGCATGGGCCCAGATTCCCTCTATAAAGAGGAAATCAGTAAATCCATAGAGTACTACATGTATCTTTGTTGGATACACAAATGGTGTGAAGGGTTACATACTTATTGATCTCTCTACGGAGTAGCTCATCATTGAGCACAATGTTAAATTTAAGGAAAGTATCTTGCATGCTTCACAAGAGCTGTGTGTAGATACTTTTGTCCTTCCATCAGTTCAAGATGAAGAGTCTACACATTCATACTCTATTTCATATCTGAGTTTTGATACAAAGTTATAGGATTCATAACATCTAGATGCACAATCAGTATGGGAAGATTAGAAGCTAGAGCAGAGGCCCAAGTGGGAACAAAGCACTCTTTAGGATGTCAAAGATCTTGCTGTGGATCCAACAGATCTCAGGAGGAATCAAACTAAGTTCAAGGAACCTCCTCGTGTATTCACAACTACTGAGACCATGTTTCCTATGCACTATTATGTGGCTTAGTCTTCAGACCCACATACCTATGGAGAGGTTGGAGGGAATCCCATTTTTGAATCAACCATGCAGGAGGAGTACAAATCCCTCCTTGAGAACCACACTTGGGATTTGGTTCCACGTTCTTCAGGAAGGAATCTTTTCAGATGAAGATTGGTCTATAGAACCAATAATGCGACAGGTGGACAGGTTAGCAGATACAAGAAAATACTAGTTGCCAAATGTTTTCAGCATATCCATGGAATAGACTATGATGAGACATTCTCTTCAGTAGGGAATATGGATTCCATTCATTTGTACCTTTCTATTGAAAAAACCATAGGATGTGAAGTCCATTGGATGGATTTGAATAAAACATGTATTCATGGATATCTCTCAGAAGAGATTTACATGGAGCAGCCACTTAGATTCATACATGATTCATCTTTGGTTTGCAGGCTCAAGAAGTTTCTCTATGGCCTCAAGTGGGCGCTGACAGCATGGTACACCAATATGGACTCCTACCCTCTCTCCCATAATTTGTTTAGATGAAAATATGATCCAAATGTCTACATCCTTAGGACTAATGATTCACTTTTGATTATATTTCTTTATGTGGATGATACTTTGATCAATAGCTACTCGAATTCATTGATTGTTGTAGTGAAGCAGATTATGCATGACAGGTTTTGGATGATGGACATGGGTCCACTCCAGTTCTTCCTTGGTCTTGAGATTAGTAAGGATTCTTTAGGAATCAAGATGTCTCAATCCAAGTATGCTCGATATCTCATGGAGAGATTCCACATGACAGACTGCAAGTCTTCCCCTACACCCTTCCTATCTAGGGTAATACTTGAGGATGGTGGGGACACTCCACTAGTTGAAATCACTCTATACAAACATATCATGGGGATTTTGTTGTATCTCTCCCACTCCCGACTAAACCTATCATATGTAGTGGGAGTAGTCTCCAGGTACATGTAGGATCCTCATGAGTTACATTGGAAGGCTGGAAAGAGTATCCTTTGATACATTCAAGACGCCATCAACTATGGAATTCATTATACACCAGGTTCTACATTGGATCTCATAGGCTTCACAAATTATGACTTGGTAGGCCACAACACTGATCATAATTCCACATCTATATATGATCTCACTTTTGTTTTAGGTCCCATAAGTTGGTCAATCAAGAATGAATATTCTATTTCTCTATATTCAACCAAGGTCGAGTATAGAGGAGTAGTTAACATTACCATCCAGGCATTGTGACTATAGAATTTCCTTACAGAGTTGGGCATCAGACCAATTGTCATCTGATGTGACAACTAGAGTACTCTCAATTCTTGTAGAGACTTAGTGCAACGACAATGAACAAATCATATCAAGATCCATATGCACTACATATTATATCTAGTCCATGAGAGGATCATTGACTTTTAGTTATGTCCTTCCTCTAAATAGACTATTGACATCTTCACCAAGACTTTCATTGAGCATAAGTTTCACTCTTTGTGTGATCATCTTGGAGTGAAGGACATAGTTTCTTAGCAACTATATTTTCTTCTTTTTATGTATTTTACCTTGAGGGGAGTTTTTTCCCATGAGGTTTTACCTGTTTCCTCTCTTTCTTTCAGTGTTCATTAGTTGCATTTTTTTTGGGTACCTAACATATCCCTTGTTGTTGAGACCCATTATTCATTACCCCATAGTAGTGTTCAGGGGGGATTTTGGATATATTACACACACCTAGGATATTTTTCCTCATTTTCCTATGTTTATTAGTCATTATTTAGGGTCTCCTATTTTTTAGGAACCTCTCCTACATTCTAGGATAATATTCTTTTCACTTGGCTAACGAAGTGGATTCATTTAGGGTAACTTTGGTTTTATCACCAAGTAACCTCAATATCATCACCATGAATAAAAACTTAACATGGTATCATCACCATAAAGACACATTCATTGTGCATTCTTGATCTCCTCCTCATTTCACCCTGGTCTGTCCAGTTAACTGAGGACTACATGACTAGTTGACTAGGACTAGGTGGCAGTTAACTTCAGTAACTTTCTATGTGTGTCTAGATCTCTCTAGACCACCACTATGGCACATTGTATTTTCCTCTATTGTGAATTATTTGAGCCATGCAAATTATATCATGTGTATTTTATCATTCTTTCATTTGGTTAATACAATTTTCTCATTCTTTCTCTACAATTTCCTCTCTTCTTCTCACCTTTGCAAGATACGTATGTTCTTTCACTAGCTAGATGTTTTTTGTATGTATTCACCACATATTACAATGATGAGAAATGATCAAGAAAATCAATATCTACTTAATCTTCTATTCTAATAGATTTGATATTTCCTTGTGATAAAAAAAAATCGGATTATTGAAATTCCCAAAAGAATTGGATTAATTTAAGAATTCACCTCTGATGGTATAAGCATATGAACCCACTTTCATCGTTTTAAAAATTAATCAAAGGAGGAAATTAAAATTATGTACATATGGTTTTTAATAAAGAAAACAACTACACTAAACTAAGAGAAAAATAAAAAAGCATGCTCTATTAGTCATTACTAGAAGAATTAATCGTGAAAGATAGGCCAACACCATAATATAGATCATGAGCATTATTAGTGTAAGAATTCTTAGTGAAGCCTTGAAAAGTAAATCAAGGGAAATAAATAGGAAATAAATATTGACCATTCGACATCAAGCCCAATCAGAAAATTGCCAGGGTAAATATATGAAATGAAGAATGAGAAAGATTGTGTGAATTGATAATCTAGTGAAAAAATCCACAACACAATCCGTTGATCTAATTGTCATATACAATTTTATTTTAATTTCATGCAACAAAAAAATATTCTAGGAATCTAGAAAAATGGGTTAATGGGAATGCTCAATCAAAACATATTTTCAAATTCACTCATATAAAACATTCCAAAAACCCATAAGCACTGAATATTTCTTGACATAAACAAGTCCTTTGCATATTCGAAAATGATGAATTTTTCAATAACAAAAATTACATTTCATATTTTTCACCCAAATACCGATTTATTTTTTCCATCATAAATAATTATTAATCCAAAATATTCAAACAATACAATATGATGAGACAAAGAGGGGATATCACAGTTATAGAGGTCAAAATTATTCATTAAAAGGATTCTAAATAATCACTAGATCAGGTATCAACATGTAAATGTATGAATGACACTACATTTTTGATTAGTTGTTGGGTCAGTGACATTATTGGTTAGTTTAAAATGTGGAAAAGGAGTATGAGTATCCAAGTTTAGATTAACACTTCCCTAATTTTCCTTCATTAAAGATAAAAAATCCTGAGATGTTGTAATATACCAGATATAAAAAGTATGCAGAATAGAAATAAAATCATAGAAATGGAAAAATAACAACAATATAACCAGAACAATCACCACACTAACACTGAAATGATATATGAATCACAACAGAAATAACACTTTGATTATGAAAGCAATGTTCATGGGCCTCTTCGAGGGGGAAACCTCCAGTCGAGAAGATCTCTATTACAATAATATCCAAGATAGGGTTCTCATACCCTCAACTCCTATTTATACTAAATATGTCTATCAAAAGAAGCATCTAGAGGAAGATCCTTCTAGAAGCGAAAGCTTCTATTAGGTCTTCTTACATTCAACTTATTCTATTTTATTGAAAGTCCTTATTAATATTGACATTTATTACATCCAAATACATTGTTCTACCTATGTGCAGTTTAGGACCCTAACATGTTCTCCCTCTTAAAAACAACCTTGTCCTTAAGGCTTGAGATGTGGAAATTGCTTCAAAATGGTAGATGGTTCCCAGGTGGAATCTGTTGGAGTTGTATCTTTCCACTAGACTAACACTTCCTTGATGTTTCTCTGACGCAGGTGATGCTCATGCTGGTCAAAAAATGCTTGTGGTTGTAGCCAAATGGATCCTTCTTTGGATAACTTAGGAAGGTTGGTTTGAATTTGACACTTAGTTCCAATCACCTTATTTAATCATGAAACATGAAAAACAATTTGTAGCTTAGAACGACTGGGAAAATCTAACTGGTATTCCACCTGTTTCACATGCTTGAGACTGGTATAAGGACCATAAACATTGGGTGCTAGCTTCTGACAATGCTCATCCTTGAGGTAATTTTTCTTGTAAGGTTGCAATCTAAGAAACACCCGATCCACTTCTGCAAATTGACGTTCAAAGTGACCTTGATCTATTTGTTGCTTCATGCGATTCTATACCATGACCAAATTATCTTTGAGGGTACGAAGAATAGCCTCCCGAGCTATAAGCGTTTGGTCAACCGCCCGGAACTTCGATATACTAGGTAAGTATGAGAGAACTAAAGCTATATTTTGTCCATATACTGCTTCAAAAGGAGTCATTCATGTAGTTATATGGTATGAAGTGTTGTACCACCATTCAACTAGGGGTAACCATTGAGCCCACTGATTTTTTTTTTTCTAAGGCAAAACACCTCAAGTATGTTTCCAAACACTTGTTGACAACTTATGTTTGACCATCAGTCTAGGGATGATAAGATGTGCTGAGATGGAATTGGGTGCCTTGTAGCTTGAACAGTTCTTGCCAAATTTTTTTGGTGAAAGTTGGGTCACGATAAAAAACAATAGAATAAGGCATGCCATGAAGCTTGAAGACCTAATTCATGCAACGTTGAGCGATCGTGGATGTTGTAAATGGGTGTGGAAGAGCACAGAAATGAGCATACTTGGAAAGGCGATCAACAACCACCATGATGACTAATTTATTTCCCGATTTGGGTAATTCTGTAATAAAATCCATAGAGATATCCCTCCAAATAGCAGGTGAAATCGAAAGCGGTTGTAGTGTTCTTGGATATTTGATTGTTTTTCCCTTGTTTCATTGACACACATCGAATTAAATGACAAAATTACGAATTTCTTGTTTCATGCCATCCCAGAAAAAAGAGCGTTTGACCCTGTCAGAGGTTTTGGTAAACCCGGAGTGCCCAACTATGGGTGTAGCATGAAGATCAAAAAGTACCATGGATTTAAGTTTTGATTGTTTACTTAAATACAAATAGCCTTTAAATTGAATCTCATCATGGAGCCAAGAGTACCCTAGGAAATATGGAGCATTGGACTGCAATTGTTGGATCAACTGTGAACTTTTGGGATCTTGGAGCCATTCGTGGCGAATGACTTGGAGCCAATATAGTAAAATGAAGGAAAGAGAAAAAAGGGATCCTTCATCTTCATATTTTCGGGAAAGTGCATATGCAACCACATTGTCTTTTCCTTTCTTGTAAATGATCTCATAATCATATCCAAAGAGCTTGGTCACCCACTTTTGTTTTGCTCCGAGGAGGAAATGCGTTGTTCCAGAAAATACTTGAGGCTTTGATGGTCTGTCTTAATTTTGAAGCATTGCCCCAAAAGATAAGGGCACCACATATCAACGACATGCAAAATAATGAACATTTCCTTTTCATAGATTGATTTTCCTATATTTATTTCAGACAGTTTCTTGTTGGTAAAGGCCAAAGGCTGACCCTCTTGCATAAGGACAACACCAATTCCTTTCCCTAAAGCATCACATTCCAAGACAAAGGTCTTTGTGAAATCAAGAAGGGCTAGGACTGGAGTGGTGCACATGGCCATCTTCAAGGTTTGAAAAGCTTGAGCAGCTGCTAGAGTCCAAGTGAAAGATTTATTTTTGAGGAGTGCAGTGAGAGGTGCTACAATATTTCCATAATTCTTAACAAACTTGCAATAATAACCTGTTAAGACTAGAAATCCACACAAGATTTTGAGAGTCTTTGGGTGAGTCCAGTATTGCATAGCTTGCATAGTTTTAGGATCCACCCTGACATCATCCTTGCTAATCATATGAACCAAGTACTCAACTTCTTAGGCGCTAAAATCACATTTCGACTATTTCAGGATAAGTTGGTGCTGAGAGAGTAGATGGAGAACTCGATCCACATGGGAAATATGGTTTTTCTAGGTTTTGTTATAGATGAGGATATCATCAAAGAAAACTAAGACAAAATGATGGAGAAAAGGATGGAACACATGATTTGTGAGGCTTTGGAAGGTGGAGAGGGAATTACACAAGCCAAAGGGCATGAACAAAAAATCATAGTAGCCCTCATCAATTCTAATGGAAGCCTTGGGAATGTCAGCCTATTTCATACGTATCTGGTGGTAGCCAGAATGAAGATAAATTTTAGTAAAGAAATGGGTACCACTCAATTCATCCAAGAGGTCATCAATGATAGGAATGGGAAATTTTCCTTTAATGGTAAGTTTGTTGAGGGCACAAAAGTCAGGAGACATTTGCCAAGAACCTTATTTCTTCAGGACCATGAACATAGGAGAAGAATAGGGGCTCGTAATAGGGCGGCTAATGCCTGTGATAAGGAGTTCTTGGACCATTTTCTCAATTTCATTTTTTTAGGAATAGGGGTGACGATACAGATGGATATTGGGAGGAAGGATTCCTGGTACAAGGGGAATGGAATGATCATGAACACCACAGGAAGGAAGGAATCTTCCGGGGGGTGGAAAATACCACTTGATGTTTAGAAAGGATGGATTGGTGGTCTTGCAACATCGAGGGTGTCTCTGTTTCTTGTATGGCATGGAGTTGGGGGGGGTGGAAAATACCACTTGATGTTTAGAAAGGATGGATTGGTGGTCTTGCAAAATCGAGGGTGTCTCTATTTCTTATATGGCATGGAGTTGGGAAATAACACTAGAATGACATTTTTTGAGCAACTTTTCCATGCGATGGGAACTAATGATCTCAGGTGAACCGACACTGATGCCTTGGAACTTATATTGTTGGCCCTCCCGGTCGAATTGCATGGTTAATTCCTTAAAATCCATGAGAATGGGACCCAAAGTCCATAGCCAGTCTGCACCCAACACAATGTCACAAATGCCCATGTCGATAGCAAACATATGGGATTTCAGGTAGTAGTCACCAATTTGAATACACACATTTTCACAATTCCATCCATATTTCATGGAGCCACCATTTGCAATCATGATTTGGAAATTATTGATGGTATGGATGTAGCAATGAGTTTCTTCAGCAATGCAGCGATGAATAAAATTATGGGTTCTTTCACTATCAACCAGAATGATGACCTTCCTGTTCTTGATGCAACTGATTAGCTTGAGGGTTTGGGGAGCAGAGAAGCTAGTGAGTGCATTGAGGGAAATGACCAGTTCTACATGGGGGGGGGTTGAGGGAGGGGTTATGTCAATGGTTTCAGGTGACTTAGACATAAGGGGAGTTTCAACATCCTCTTCCGAAATATCCTCTGAGATGGCCATAAAAATATTTTTTTCCTTACACTTGTGGCCCGGGAAGTATTTGTCATCACAATTATAACAAAGTCCTTTGAGTTGGCATTCAGCCATTTCAACCCTGGTCAATTTTTGGATCTTTAGTAGAGCGGAGGGAGTAGTGGGATTTACGGGTTTAATGCAAGGGATAAAGGAGGGTTTCCGTTTTTGAGAAGATACAACTTGTTGTGCTTATTTAGTTCTTTTAGTAGCCTCCACCCAAATTTGAGGATGAGCCATGAGGACATGGGCTTGAATCTCATCCTTAAGGCCACTGATAAAACACTCTTGGAAAAAGGCATTAGACATGTCCTCTGTCCAAAAATCCAGGTGCTCAAAAGAAGCTATAAAGTCTGCGACTGTTCCTGATTGTTTCAAATTTGTCAAATGGCCCAAATGGTTGGTGTCAGTGTTAAAGCATTCATAAAGCTCCGCCACAAATTGTGTCCAAGCAATATACCCTTGATGTTTAGAAAATACCACTTGATGTGGAAAATACCACTTGATGTTTAGAAAGGATGGATTGGTGGTATTGCAACATCAAGGGTGTCTCTGTTTCTTGTATGGCATGGAGTTGGGAAATAACAACAGAATGACATTTTTTGAGCATATTTTCCATGCGATGGGAACTAATGATCTCAGGTGAACTGACATTGATGCCTTGGAACTTATATTGTTGGCCCTCCCGGTCGAATTGCATGGTTAATTCCTTAAAATCCATGATAATGGGACCCAAAGTCCTTAGCTAGTCTGCACCCAACACAATGTCACAACTACCCATGTCGATAACAAACATATGGGATTTCAGGTAGTAGTCACCAATTTGGATACACACATTTTCAAAATTCCATCCAAATTTCATGGAGCCACCATTTGCATTCATGATTTGAAAATTATTGATGGCATGGATGTAGCAATGAGTTTCTTCAGTAATGTGACGATGAATAAAATTATGGGTTCTTTCACTATCAAC
>ML785855.1:736220-761564 GCA_009831015.1 Picea engelmannii
GGGGGGGGGGTTGAGGGAGGGGTTATGTCAATGGTTTCAGGTGACTCGAACATAAGGGGAGTTTCAACATACTCTTCCGAAATATCCTCTGAGATGGCCATAAAAATATTTTCTTCCTTACACTTGTGGCCTGGGAAGTATTTTTCATCACAATTATAACAAAGGCCTTTGAGTTGGCGTTCATCCATTTCAGCCCTGGTCAATTTCTGGATCTTTAGTGGAGCGGAGGGAGTAGTGAGATTTATGGGTTTAATGCGAGGGATAAAGGAGGGTTTCCGGTTTTGAGAAGATACAACTTGTTGTGCTTATTTAGTTCTTTTAGTAGCCTCCACCCAAATTTGAGGACGAGCCATAAGGACATGGGCTCGAATCTCATCCTTGAGGCCACTGATAAAACACTCTTGGAAAAAGGCATTAGACATGTCCTCTGTCCGAAAATCCAGGTGTTCAAAAGAAGCTATAAAGTCTTCGAGTGTTCCTGATTGTTTCAACTTTGTCAAATGGCCCAAATGGTTGGTGTCAGTGTTAAAACGTTCATAAAGCTCTGCCACAAATTGTGTCCAAGCAATATACCCTTCACAAGAAGTTTTTCTCCATTGCCATTGTTGGGACTCATAAATTTTGTTTCCATCCACCTTTCCCTTCATCATTATTCACATTTCATCGCCCCATTAACCTTTCATGATACCATTTTCATAATTAAATATGGGTTAAACCTTATTATTTTCCAAATCATTTATTTTAGTATTAAAAGGGAATTTGTGATTAAATATTAGAAAATTGGCATGTTTTCATATATCTTAAAAATCTGTGAGCTTTATCATGTGTAGGAATATGTGAAGGATTAATTCAAAAGACTTCTCGAATACTTCCTCCACCATTTCAAGATGTGAGCACATAATTCAATCCTAATCCAAGGAGAAGATCATGGAGATTTGGTTGTCATATCTTATCCATAATATATGAGAGATATGTGTAAGGATTTGAAGGGATTATATTTTGCAATAAAGGGAAATGGGTTGAGAGAAAAGTGGATCCATAATTATGAGATGTTTATCTTATTTTCAAAGCTCTCATGTATAAAAGAGAGTGCCTTCTCTTCATGAGGGAGAGGGATAATCATTATTATGTAGATTGAGAAGAGAATCATTATTATGTAGATTGAGAGAAGAATTATTATTATGTAGATTAAGGGAATTGTTATGAGATAGGTCCTTGAGGAGAATTGTTATGATGTAGATTGGATTCATGAAGAGACTCCTTTTGTAAACCTATCTGTTGAAGATTAATGCAAGTTTGGATTCAGTGATTTTGTCTCTCGTAGAAGTTAGCATCTAGTGATGTAAAGCTTCCATGTTGGCATTGGGAAGGGCAACCGATCCAACTTGGTAATCTTATTGTAAATTGTTAGTGTAGATTTTCATTTCATGTATTTGTTATTTCGATTTCATGTTATTTTGTTTAATTTCACTATTTGAATGTGTTGCAAAGTGTGGTAATGCAGGAACAGTTGGATCTCTATATTTCACCATGCATGAGCTTTAATGGGGCATCCTACTTGTTTGTTTAGTTTCTCCAAGAGATAGAATCAAAGTTCATCTTTTCTTTTCATGAGCCATCAATGAACATCTCCATCACCTAAGCAAGAGTTTTTGCTTGTTTATGAGTTTTTCTTGTTTATGAGTTTTGTTTTCTAGCTTTCGAATTGTGTGAAGATTGTCATTTTTAAAAGTGTGTTGGTTTCTAAATGGTTTTATTATCTTTACTAAAAAGACATAGGAACCTATCTGTTATCGGCACATATAGTGCATCAACTCTACTGATTATGGATCCAAGTTGATAATTTATGTTTGGTAATATATTATGCAAATAATTGTACCAACATTTTGGCGTCGTTGCCCGGGAGTTGTAAATGGTAATAGGTAGTATTCGGATTAGATTTCTTTAGTGTTTTTGGATTGGTTTTATGGATGACCTAAGGGCGGAGAGAAGACAATAAGATGTGCGAGAAGAGCCCACACATCCACTTTGGTGGGGTTGCTCCAATGTTAGGTTGTCCTCTTATGCAGAAGTGTGTTTCTCTTTATTTTATGAAAAAGTGTGTTTTTATTTATGCAAATTTAGTTTTTATTTATGATGGGCTAACTTGTGCGAACCGATAACCAGGTGACAACAGGGTCCCAGTAACACAAGGAGTTCAAGTGTGGCGTGTTTTATTTTTACAAATATTTTTAATTTCTTAGTTTGAAAATTCAAATCTTTGATGATAAATCAATCTCCTTTTCTGATATGGTTTAACTATGAGTGTAAGGTTGGAACAACTCACTCAGATATTTGCAAAATTCAGGATCTCCTCTTCTCACAAAGAGGAGATCTTGATAGAATTCAAGGGTTTAATTACTCCTCCAACAACAAACGATGAATCAACATATGAAGAAGCTTGCGTATTCAATGACAAACAATTATGTGAGCATGAGATCAAGGAGGATAACAAGGAGTTCTGACATGATCTGAGGAGTCAAAAATATGCCTACGAAAGAATTATCGAATGATGTTTTCAAGCAGGTACCAGGTTAGATCCATTCAATTTTTCTTTTTATTTGGTTAATTTACAGTTTCAACAGTTAATTTCGCACGTTTATTTTCGATTGTCATTTAAGAAATTGAAAGAAGATATGTTCTTATTACTATTGTGTGTATGGTTACATTGGAAGTTTGATTATACGTAACTAATTTCTAATTTCCAATTAGAGTAGAGTAGAGTAGGTTGGTTAGTTTTCAATAAGTATGCTCTCCTCTGTGTTTCGTGCGATCGCGAGGATCAGAAAGTAGGATGACTAAAATTGTTTTCAAGAATGAATAAATTGATGATTTGAAAATATGCTTAAACAATTTCATATTTAATTTGCAGTTCAGTTGTCTCCATTGGCTAAAAAAAATTATTTCTTTAAATTATTTAAATTTCTCTTTTAAATATAGGAATAATACTTATTAAAAAAAATAAAAATTAAAACAAAGACTAAAAAAATATTTATTTTTCTTCTTTATCTTAAACTAGTTTTCTAATTAAATTTTTGTTTTTAGGAATGAAGATAAAATTTATATATATATAATAAAAATAAGCCCCAACATCATGTGGAATGATATCTAGTAAATGATAGCTCCAGTTTGGCAGATAAAGAAGATCACCAATTCACAAAGGCATTACAAGATCTTCATAAACAGGAAATCACTAATCAAATGAAATAGAGTAGATTGCAGAGGTGATATCTTGGCATCTCACCACGTTAGCTGGCATCGATGCATTTAAGAGAGAACGAAGTCCATATGAAGCTTGAACACAAGAGTCAACCAGTGAAATCGGGTTGTGCATGCATGCCAAAGAAATCATAGAAATAATTTCATATTAGTGAAAGAACCTGCGTGAAAATAAAAATATGTTCGCAAGGACGTTATGAGAGCTGTGAAAACATGTTGCCACTGTCAAAACATAAAATATTGAATATGTATAGACATGGAGGGAGCTAACTATCTTGCAAATAGCTAAACAAATTCATCATCCTAGTTAGCCTAAGAATAGGTTACGTTTGTTGCAACTCCACCTCATCTTACCTGAAAAACAACTAGATCCCAGCATGCGCGGATGCCAAAATCATTGCCTTGGATATCTGTTTGCCTATATTTGTATAGGTATCCTAGGAGGAGAGGTCAGGATTTCATCATATCGAAGATTACATCTGATGTGAACAGATAAAATCTTGAATCTAAGTTATATACGTGTGCACCTTTAGATTCAATTTTTAGAAAATGCGTGTGAATTAAAGGGATATCGAATAGTTTTTTTTGCGGAAGAATATGTTTTCAATCCAACTAATGAACCCATCATCCCTCTGCAAAACCAAAAATATGGATCTGTCAGAAGCCGATGGGAGAATGGTGTTGTAATGGTCCAAATTGAACAACAATTATCTTTATATAGGGATCTTGACATTCAGGATTATTGTTGCAGATCTCCAGAAATATGAACCTTCTCTCTTTGTTTTTTTTCGAAAGACCGTAAATCTCACCTATGTGTGCATTGAGAGGAGGATCCTTTTGTGAACCACTCCACTGCTTAATTGACTTACCATCCGTATTCACCACAATTCAATGAAAAACACGATTTTCGTATGTAATTTTCGATGCAGTGTTGATAGTCTTGCATCAATGGGGATCTTGTTCATTTCACCCCTCCTAGTGATAGAATCATAAGTAGAGCTGAGAGCCCAAGTGATAGTTGTGTAGTCACTCACTCACTATCTTTCTCATCTGTTGCCAACTTGGCTCAACCTCGACTGGAAACAACATGGCTTAATAAATACGCTAATATGTCAACAACATGTGGCTCAATGTTTTCTCTTGAAGGGTGAGAGGCTCAAGGATTTTGGTTCTTGGATACTGGCCAGAGTTGAAAGGTTCAAGGCTTCTACCTTCCCATAACCCTCAGAAATCTGAAATCCATGGGAGGAAATAGTTACAAGAAGTGATGAAGCGGTACATACGTTGATTCACCGATTTGATTAAGATCATAAGCCATATAGAGAACATAAGAACATGTCAGAGTCAATTATTTCCAATCATTTCCAGGTTTCATTGCCTATTACAAACATTGTTAGTGGACACAAAGTCACATAGTATGCCCACATGCCATGCCACACCATTTCTCCATCTATGCCTTATAAATGCCATATCCCTAGCCTGTCATTCCTACTTGTTTTCTTGCATAGATTTCAAATTTTGATTATTTGTGAAGTTGCGAGCAAACAACTCGTTCCATCAATCTTTTTCTTCTCTTACATAAATTCTCTTATGAAATCAAGCCAAATTCAGGGTAATTTGTCAATATTTTGTTGTTATCGGCCTCCAAAATGGTGGGAAGTCGAAGCAACCACCAGTTAATGATGATGGCATGGATATCTATATTGTTACATTTGGATCCAGTGCAAGTCATGAGGATGACAGTATCGAGATTTTGGAAAAAGAAATCGATCTATCGGATCTAAAGGTGAAGGAAGATGTTTCCATTGAAAAACTTATGGGAACTGATTTTGTCAAAGATGATAATTATGGGCTGGATGGGCTAGATGTTGATGTTTCTACCTATGATGTTGAAGCAGGCTATTGGGTGTTATTTCTCCCATCCTATTGTAGATGCTTTTGACCCAAGATTTCTTGTGGCCCCTCCTATCTCTCACACGATTTAATTTAAAAAGGTTAAGAAAGAAGAGTTGTATGAAATTGACATTCCCTTGAACTTTACTGCATCTGTGGGCACTCGAGTTCATGGCCTAGCATGTTGGTTTGATGTTTTAATCAATGGAAGTGTTGTCCAACAATGGCTGACTATTGCACCTAGAGCTCCAACTACACATTGGTATCAACTTCACGACATCTTGTCTCAACCTATTTATGAGATGGTTGCGCAGGTTATTACAGGTCGACTGCATATGGTTGTTCATAATGCACCAATATTTTGGCATTGACTCAATTTCCAATTTCCTATAAGGTAAATCTTCAATAAAGAAATTGCAAATTGTCGATAAAGGTGACTTATATCCTTAACTAATCATTCTCCACAATAATAAGTCAAAAAAAAAGAGGACATAAGTGCAAGACAAAAAGGAAAGCCTATGTCAACAATAATAAAAATCTGCAACCATCCAGTTTTTTTTATTCTTTGTCAATGCAAAACAAGACTCGGGGCAACCTGAGCAGTTCGAATTTTTCCTTGATTTTCAAATCCACATGCATGATAAACACCGACCGAGGCTTTACAGGAACTTGAAAAACTATATTCAAAGAAGACAGTGGATATTGTGGCATAGATCATCTTTAAACCCATATCTCAAATCACCCTGGTTTCACTCACAGGGGACAAACTATCCTTTTGACTTTAAATTTATAGTAAATGGATTGTCTTCGAATACGAATATTTTCATAATATCATGACAACACGCAAACACCACAAACATGGGCACGTAGGAGAGATTGTATAAGAAAATTGAGTAATAATTACAGGTGTTTTTTTCATCTTAGTGGCATCGCGATGACATTAAAGTTTTGATTATCCAACCCAGTGTCTCCATGAATGCCACTACCAAGCATTATTATCAGAGTTGACATTATTACTCATGACGTTAGTAAAAATATGATAAAAATAATAATGTAATTACTTGAATCATGATCACATCAATGAGAAACACATCTATGCCAGATATATAATTATTTTTCTTAAATTGTGATTAGAAATTTTAAAATCTGGAAGAAAATTTTATAATAGCAGGGTTCTGGTTCTAGTTCTAGAAAACTTGAGAGTGATCCTACTTCGACACTCTGCACAGACATGGAAATGTCTACATGATTACAAAATCATTCTAATAAACAATATATATATTTATATATATATATATATATATATATAACAATTTTTTTTATCTTATTTGTTTTAAAAATATACCAAATAAAAAGAAAAACAAAAAAACAAAAATCTTAAAATAAAAAAGAATTATAAAAATAAAAGCAACAAAGACAAATAAATAGCAAATGGGCCTTTTCATCATTCTTGAAAACAATAATTTGTTTTTATGCCTTACGATTTTATGCTAAGTGGTTTCTTGGAGTCACTTTAGTAAGCAATCAATGATGAAACAACCGCGTGCAACTACCACGACAACAGGTATAAGAACACATTTTTTTTTATCTCTTTAATTTGTCGCATTCTTACTTAATCTCGCATTTTATGTTTTATGATGATCTCACAAGTTTTATTGCAGTATTAGTACTAAGTTTGATTGCAGGAATGAAGATGCTCGAATTCCATGCCACAGTGATATTCAAGAATTGCAATTTTTTCCCGAAAAACATGCTTTATTAAAAGCTTGAAGGAGATAAATTTTTCATCACATGTCATGACGTTTTCTGCTACACCTCCATCTTTCATAAAACCACTTATGCCATGACATGGGGTGAAATCATGAAGATGAGTTACACTTTTGCTTGTTTTATGAGAAAAAAGACTGTATTTTCACAAGTTATTCAACTTCCGACATACAAAAGTATTTTTTTATTTAGAATTTCACTTTACAGTAAAAAAAAAACTTGTGAAGAATTGTGTTAGCTTTCCAATGACTATTTTTCAATTTTTTTTTATCACATGTCAATTTGACAATTGTTTAACAATATGTTTCTTAAACATGAAATGAATGATAATGAGTTACTTATTTCTACAACAATGTATATATTATTAAACTTATGTTTTTAAGAAACATAATATACTGCAACAATCTACAAAGTCTCTATTTTATTATGACTATTATTTTGAATTTAACGGATGAATATTATAATTTCTAGAATTTTTTGAAGTTGACCAAGCTGAAAACATTGCAAAGTTTAAAAACATGTTTTTATACACCTTGTATCTATATTAATTTTTACTTAAAACTAAAATTTAAATATACCCTTTTGAAAAGAACAGTTTAAGGATTATGAATATATGTTTTTCAAATTTTTTCACTGTATATTTTTTGAGATACAGATATTTCATTTCACCGAATCATAATGTCTGCTGAAAATATTATGTAGTGATTTTTTTTAAAAATTAAATAAAATTAGATAAAAATAAAGAAAATGAAAACAAATTATATGAATTGAAAGTAGATTCAATTTTGGAAATGCCGGTATCATTTTCGAAACCAAATTTTCAATGTTTGTAGGAGTCCGCAACCTCTGAAGTTTAGTTATGCTTGGGGCATTTCTCTGGTTTTGGTTTTCAGTTGCAATTTCCTTTTTTCGGCCGAAATAATAATGTTTCGGCCGAAATAATAATGTTTCGGCCGAAAGTATAAAATCTAATGGAATCCGTCAAAACTGAACGGTTTCCAGGTATTTCGGCTGAAAGGCTGTTGAACGAATTCTGTCCGTCGGAAAATATGAAACGACACGTCGTATGGTTTTTTTTCACGCCAAATTGTATAAATAAGATTTTGACTGAACAAATTTAACACAATCCATCAAATGAACAAAAAGATATAAGCTGAAGGATAAGGATTTCAAATCATTTCTATTACTGATTGTAGTTGTATTCTTTTCTTTTTTTATTTATTCCCTCTGTTCCATAGTCTTAATCGGAGGATCGATATCGATACATGGTGGTTTTTTAAAACACTTAAACAAAGTTTTGAATCATCTTTTTGGTTTTTTTTGAATAAGGTAAATGATGTTTGTTCAAGTTTTTATTGGAATAACAATTTACATGTTGAAAGATAAATGTTGAGCATTTTTTCAAGGTGAAGTCTTTGTTGAACATATATTTTACAGAAAACTATAAAAATCATGGAAAACAAAAGTTTGCGCAAGAGAAAATATGATCGCACTCGAGATGATACTCGCCAAATCGAGCAAAGGAAAGAGCTCTATTAGAGAAAGAAACAAGAACGTGCAAATATTGAAGAAATAAACGATGATAATGTCAATAGAGATTTTCGAAAAGAAGAAGTTCAACCAGGTATGCATGCAGATATGATGATCAAGCACATGACACACATTGGGACTGTATTCAGAAAGTACAAAATTCAAAGTATAGAATTCAAATTAAAAATATTGTAAATAATATAATTGATTGTAATTACAATTTGATGTTTTTCAAAAAACATAAATAGATTTGTCTCATAATGTTGAAGAAGACGTTGAAACCGAAATTGAATCAGAAGACGAATCACCTATAGGTATGTGTACATAAATTTAGATTAATATAAGATGAACACTCAAGTATATATAACTTAGTGAATTTGTGTTCGGGTTATGTTTTTTAATACAAACTTTAAATTGAAATATGCAGAAGAATCTATCAACATTGATGATGAAATATTAGAAAATGTTGATACTGACAAATTTCGAAAGAAAAAAGATAAGCATTATATAAGATATTGAACTAAGAATATGTATAATACTTATTTCAAAGATGAATCAGTAACATCATGATGCAAGAGCATCCTCAACATCAAGCGAGCGTGGGGGAAAGCGCCACACATTTTGAGCATATGTTAAATTGTTTAAAAACTTTTGAAGAGTGGATGCGCCAAACTTAAATGTGATAGTTAAGGAGAGGCGTACTTATGTATTGTAAAGGACCTTGAGTGATCCTCTCTCGTCCATAGTAGGTAGAAGGCATTTATGTAAGTAGGTAGAATTGAATACTAGATTAGATAGTTTTAGAAGGAGTGGAGGGAAAAACGGATATAGACACCCTCATTGTGTATTGTAACATTATCGAAGAGCATAGGAGAGAAGTAGAGAGCTATGTAGAAGACTCCATGTACATAAGTTCTAAATTAATACAAAGAAGTTGTGATTCATATTCATGGTGTTTGTATATTCTCTGTGTATACATCTTCAAATGTTATGCTCTTGAATGTTTTTCTCTTTCTGTCATGAAATTTATTTTATGCTATGGATGAATGATTTCCTGTTGAATATTTGGAATATGAGAGAGGAAGAGTAAGGAGAATGAGTTTCAATTGCTTCTCTGTCTGAGAAAGATTCCTGCAAGGAGTGCAGTTGGATTTTCCATAAGGAGTGCATTGACAAGGAGTTCCAAGTGTTATCTCTATAAGATCACGAGAGGTAGCGGTTGCTCTCATTCCCTCAGAGTGCGGTTAGGCACAGGTGTCGTGCAAGGAGTGCACAGACTAAGGAGAGTCTCAGGGTTGCAGACCTGAGCCAAGTATCAAAGGACTACTGTTGCAGGTGTGCGCAGAGTCGAAGTAGTTGACATTGGAAGGTGTCTGAAGGTTACGTAAGGAGTGTGCGCCAGAGTCTTTTTCTAAGGCTCAAAGTTGTGAGAATATTAGGAGGAGTAAAACCTTTGAAATCATCAAGGGGAAGAGACCAGCGGTCAGGATCTTGTGGAGAGGATTAGTGAAATCCTGCCAGCCATCAAATCTACCAGAGAAGCGAGGGGGTTACGGCTGCATTTGAAGTTCAGGCTCAGGAGATTGTGGACCGTCAAATCTCATTCAAACACCCGTCAACCGTTGGATTGACCAGGAGTTGTATGGAGTTTAAACTTCGTGAATGGGAGGAGGAAGGTTTCGACGAGAGGCGTGGCCATCAGAATTTCGGCATTCGTGAAATCGGGAATCACGAGGACGAGTGATCGGGAATTTTCAGAGTGAAAATCCTGGAATCAATCTGAGCCATCCATCTTGAGGAGACAGGTGGAAATCATCGAGAGCCCGTCGGCATTTCGATGACTGGGGTTTTAAGTTGACAAAGAACTTGCATCATCGGGGCATCGAAAGTCTTGAAATCCCGAGGTTTAATTAGGACCGCCCATCTCAAGGGGACACGTTGTGAAGATCTAAGATCTCAGGAAAAGTCTTGAAAGGGAAAACTCCATTGGAGTTTCGGGATTCAACAAATCGGAAGTTCTGTGAGCAAGAGATCGGTAAAATCCCTGTTGGAAACCCCGTAAACGATTGGAGTCGTCCATCAGTTGGGACACGTGGATGATATCAGAAGCCCATTGACATTTCGATCATCAGGACTCACATAGGTAAGTGTTTTGAATTTGCAGTTGGCGAAACCCGAGGGTCAATCTGAACCGCCCATCCACTTGGGACGCGTGTCAAAAATCTGAAGAAAGTCGGGGATCGACATTTCATGAGTCTTGGGGACAAGGGGGACTTGCATTTCGAAATCGCGAATTTTGATTCTTCGAAAGGAGGAGAGCTCCATGTGGGACCCAGATGACATCACATCGTCATAATGAGGTATTGGGAATTTCCATGAAGAAAACCCCGAAGTGGCGAGGACCGTCCATCCTAGAGGACGCGTGGCAACAATCGCAATCATCGGGAAATTTCTCGAAAGTAAAAGTCATCCATCGAAAAATCGAGAATTGGGAAATCGGGGTTTCCGTGGACAAGAAGTTTAGTGCATTTCGACATTCGAAACCCTGAACCCTGATAAAAGGTATGACTGCGGTCATATAAAGGCAGGTTAGATGACTAGGGGCATAGCCAAGAGGGGCTAAAGCACAAAGGGAGCATATCGGGAAAGCAAAGATCAGGAAATCTGGAACCAAAGGGTCATGACATCGGGATTTTGAAAACCCCAAAACCTGATTGTGACTTTCTGTGGTGAACGGAGAAGGGAATGGGCCATAGGGCTGTAAGGTGTCGAAAACGACCCGTGGGTAAAATTTAAATAAAGATTTTAGGGGAGAATCGAAGGAGCCACTCCGGCTTGAGGGTGAACTTTGAATGATCCTTAAAGCCCGGGAGGTCAGCGCAGAGGCCTTTTGCCGAGGAAAGGGTCGTGGGCTGCGTCAGTTTTGGTATCAGAGTTGAGAAGGGTTCTTTGCTTTCTGTAGCAGGGAAGAGAATTCATCATGCCACCTAGAAGAAGAGATAGACAATCACCCAATCCTGAAGAAGAGAGGGAAATGCCTAGAAGAAGAGGTAAGCAGATGCAAAATCCAGAAATGGAAAGAGAGATGCATGATCTACGAGCCAGACTCGAAGAAATGGAGACAACGCAAAGATGCACAGTCAGTGCTGGAGATCTAAGTGATTCCGAGAGTGAAATAGAGGTTGAACCTGAAGAAGAAGTTGCAACTGAAGATGCATCCAATGAACGTTTGATCAGAGCTATTTCAAGAATGGGTTCAAGAGAGAAAATGGACATTCCAGTTTATGAGGGAAACTTGGATGCAGAGGAGCTTCTAGACTGGATTAGAGCTCTGGACACATACTTCGACTATGAAGATGTCGAAGAAGACAAGAAAGTCAAGCATGCTGTTACAAGATTAAAGGGACATGCAACATTGTGGTGGGATGAACTACAAGATGATAGATGCTGCAAGGGAAAGCAGAAAATTAAAAGATGGGATAGGATGATTGCGAAGATGAAGGAAAAATTCATCCCCAGGGATTACCAGATTACTCTTTTCAGGAGGATGTAGAACCTGAGACAGAAGCTAATGATAGTAAAGAAATATACTGAGGAATTCTACAGGATGAACATCAGAGCAAGTAATCGGGAGAGCGATGATGAAAAAGTTTCCAGATACATGAATGGCCTGAGGTATGACATTCAAGATGAGATGAGCATGGTTACCATCCGAACGGTGGAAGATTCTTATCAGATGGCTCTGAAAGTAGAAGAGAAGCTGAGCCAAAAGCAAGGTCAGAGAGGATGAGGCAGGAGTCAATCCAGGGGAAAATCCGTTGCCCAAGATAAAAATCAGAAACCTAAGGAAGACTGGAAGAAACCTCAGACTCAACCTGAGAGAGGTGGAAGTTCATAGCGTGGGAAATATACTAAACAGAGAGGGAAACATATTGAGCATAGAGGAGGGTATGCTGATAATAATACTTTTCCTCATACTAGAGGTAGAGGTAGAGGAAGAAGTGGAGTAATAAAATGATTCACATGTGGAAAGAATGGACACAAGTCTTATGAGTGTCTAGAGAAAAATAAAGAGGGTGGAGAGAATCACATCGCCGAAGCACAGAGGCAGGATGTTGAGGTAGAAGACGCTGAAGGTGGAAGATCGTTGATGATACAAAAAGTTCTTTTGACACCCGAAAAGGAAGTCGAGAGTTCAGTCCAGAGAAATAGACTTTTTCGGACTGCTTGCAAAACCAAAGATAGGGTATGCAAGGTCATTTTGGATAGTGGTAGCACAGATAATCTCATTTCGACGAAAATGGTAGAAAAGCTGGAGCTGGAGACGATTGAACATCCGAGTCCATATAAAGTTTCATGGCTACAAAAGGGACATCAGGTAAATGTCACTAAACAATGTTTAGTTGAGTTTAAGATAGGAGGATATAATGATAAGATACTCTGTGATGTTATCCCTATGGATGTTTGTCATTTATTGCTGGGTAGACCATGGAAATATGACAGAAATGTGATTCATG
Organism: Picea engelmannii; assembly: GCA_009831015.1. NCBI lineage: Eukaryota > Viridiplantae > Streptophyta > Pinopsida > Pinales > Pinaceae > Picea > Picea engelmannii. Next base: position 749,186 of record ML785855.1, read on the forward strand.
ATGGGAAGATGAACACATACACATTAGAAAAGAATGGGAGAACTCATATGTTTCTTCCAATCAAAGATAAGGAAATGAAACCAAAAGTAAGCAACACTGTACTTCTCATGAGTGGGAAGGAACTTCTTACAGAGGTTAAGAAGAAGGAGGAACCACAATCCCTTGTGGTCAAGAAACCGAAGATTGTGTTGACTAGCACAAGAGTGGATGATTTGCCAGAAGAAGATCATGAACTACTGGAAGAGTTCGTTGATCTAGTAGTGGACGAATTACCTCGTTCGTTGCCACCGATCAGAAGTGTGAGCCATCATATTGATCTCATACCAGGAGCCAGTTTTCCAAACAAAGCCGCGTACAGATTGATGTCGCAAGAGAATGAAGAGGTAAAAAGACAATTCCAGGAGTTGTTGGACAAAGGTTTGGTCAGGGAGAGATTGAGTCTGTGTGCTGTTCCAATAGTACTCAATCCGAAGAAAGATGGAGGCTAGAGGATGTGCACTGATTCAAGAGCCATTAACAAGATAACCATCAAGTACAGATTTCCATTTCCAAGGATGGATGATCTGATGGATTGTTTGAGTGGAGAAAAATATTTTTCAAAGATTGATTTGAAAAGCGGATATCACCATATTCACATGAGAGAGGGTGATGAGTGGAAGACAGCCTTCAAAACAAATGAGGGGTTGTATGAATGGCTTGTTATGTCATTTGGCTTAACAAATGAGCCAAGTACCTTCATGAGGTTGATGAATGAAGTCCTAAAGGAGTTCATCAGAAAATTTGTCATTGTGGATTTAGATGACATACTGATCTTCAGTAAAACAAGGGACGAGCATCTGAAACACTTGACTATTGTGATGAAGAGATTACAGCAAGAGAAGCTGCTGATAAACATAAAAAAATCCTCATTCATGAAGGCAGAACTCATTTACTTGGGATTTGTTATTTCTGCAAACAAATTGAGGATGGACTTGGATAAGGTGGAAGTGATCAAGAATTGGCCATCACCGAAGAGCATATTTGAGGTGAGAAGTTTTCACGGGTTAGCTAGTTTCTACCAGAATTTCATCAGGAATTTCAGTGGAATTACCGCATCAATGATGGATACAGTGAAGAAAAGACATAAATATTTTCACTGGACTGTAGAGGCTGAAAAGAGCTTCAATCTGTTGAAGAGGAAGATCACGGAACAACTAGTTTTGGTGTTGCCGGATTTCCAGAAGACATTTAAGGTGAAATGTGATGCAAGCGGATTTGCAATAGGGGCAGTCTTGAGTCAAGAAGACAGGCTAATAGCATACTTCAACGAGAAGCTGAATGAAGTGAAGTTGAAGTAATCTACTTATGATAAGGAGTTTTATGCTATCATCCAGGCATTGAAAAAATGGAGGAATTACTTGATCCCGAAAGAGTTTGTATTGTACAGTGATAACCATGCATTGCAGTTTGTGACTCAACAGGAAAAGTTGAATCAGAAACATGCCAAATGGGTTGAGTATATGTAGAATTTCACATTTGTGATTAAACATATTTTTGGTACTGCTAACAAAGTTGGTAATGCTTTGAACAGGAAGTGTTTGTTGTTGCAGGAGTTCAGAGTCAAGATGTTGGGTTTTGATGATCTCAGGGACATGTACGTAGATGATCCAGATTTTAAGGAGGCATATGAATCAGCTAAGAATCCACTTCTCAGAGACAGAAACAAATGGATAGAATACATGATCCAGGAAGGATTGTTGTTTAAGAGCAATCAACTGTGTATTCCAAAATGCTCCATGAGGGAGAACTTTCTGAAGGAGAAGCACAATGGAGGATTGGAAGGACACTTTGGTCACTAAAAGACGTTCGCGAAGTTGAATGAATCATATTTTTGGCCGGGAATGCGAGCAGATGTCAAGAGATTCGTGGACCGATGCAGAATTTGCCAGCATTCGAAGGGAAGGAGACAGAATGCAGGATTTTATCAACCGTTGCCCATACCAGAGAGGTCGTGGGATGCAATCAACATGGATTTTGTGTTGGGGTTGCCAAGAAAACAAATAGGATTTGACTCAATATTTTTGGTGGTGGATGGATTTTCCAAGATGGCACACTTCATTCCATGTCAAAAAACTAGTGATGCAACTCACATTGCAAATCTGTTTTTCAGAGAAGTCATTTGACTTCATGACTTACCAAGGAGTATAGTTTCGGATAGAGAAACGAAGTTTATAAGGAACTTTTGGAGGACCTTATGGAAGAAGCTGGGAACTAACTTGTCTTTTAGGTCAGCTTATCATCCTCAGACGGATGGATAGACAGAAGTGGTGAACATAAGTCTGGGAGACTTGCTGAGAAGCCTGGTAACAGAACACCACAACCAGTGGGATAATATATTACCATAGGCAGAGTTTGTGTATAACGACTCAATCAACAGGAGCACAGGGAAATTTCCATTTCAGTTTTTTTATGGCGTCCAGCCGAGAGGAATTTCTGAATTAATGGATTCAGAACAGACTGCGACTAGAAGTGCTAGTGCAGAAGATTTCGCAGCAGCGATGAGGGAACTTCACAGCCAGGTGAAGGAGCGATTGCAGAATTCAAATCAGGAGTATAAGAGTAGAGTAGATCAACACAGAAGACAACTTCAGTTTGAAGTTGGTTATTTGATTCTGGCACATTTGAGGAAGGAAAGGTTCCTGAGAGGAACATATAATAAATTGAAGATGAAGAAAATCGGGCCATGTAGGGTCTTGAAGAAATTTGGGGCAAATGCTTATGAGATTGAATTACCCGATGGGATCGGAATTTCTCTGATATTCAATATCTCAGATTTGTACCCATACAAAGCCGAGGAAGCAGTAACAAGTGATGAACAACCAGAGGTTTAGTGGAAAAAGTAGATGCTAGTTGCAGAGAAGCCACAAATGGAAAGAATAATAGATAAAATAATTGGAAAGAAGACCAGAAGGAAAGAATACTTCGAATATTTGGTCAAGTGGAAGGGCTATCCAGTGGAAGATTCCAGCTGGGAGAATGAAGTAGAGATTCAGAAGAATGGACAGACTATGAAAGAGCTCATGGACTGGTGCCCATGAAAAGTTTCAAGCGAGGGAGTATGATGCAGGAGCATCATCAACATCAAGCGAGCGTGGGGGCAAGCACCACACATTTTGAGCATATGTTAAGTTGTTTAAAAACTTTTGAAGAGTGGATGAGCCAAACTTAGATGTGATAGTTAAGGAGAGGCGTACTTATGTATTGTAAAGGACCTTAAGCGATCTTCTCTCGTCCATAGTAGGTAGAAGGCATTTATGTAAGTAGGTAGAATTGAATACTAGATTAGACAGTTTTAGAAGGAGTGGAGGGAAAAACGGATATAGACACCCTCATTGTGTATTGTAACATTATCGAAGAGCATAGGAGAGAAGCAGAGAGCTGTGTAGCAGACTCCATGTACAGAAGTTCTGAATTAATACAAAGAAGTTGTGATTCAGATTCATGGTGTTCGTATATTCTTTGTGTATGCATCTTCAAATGTTATCCTCTTGAATGTTTTGCTCTTTCTGTCATGAAATTTCTTTTATGCTATGATTGAATGATTTCCTGTTGAATATTGGGAATCTGAGAGAGGAAGAGTAAGGAGAATGAGTTTCAATTGCTTCTCTGTCTGAGCAAGATTCCTGCAAGGAGTGCAGTTGGATTGGCTGCAAGGAGTGCGTTGACAAGGAGTTCCGAGTGTTATCTCTGTAAGCTCAGGAGAGGTAGCGGTTGTTCTCATTCCCTCAGAGTGCATTTAGGCACAGGTGCCATGCAAGGAGTGCACAGGCCAAGGAGAGTCTCAGGGTTGTGGACCCGAGCCAAGTATCGAAGGACTACTGCTGCAGGTGTGCGTAGAGTCAAAGTAGTTGAGATTGGAAGGTGTATGAAGGTTGTGTAAGGAGTGCGCGCTAGAGTCTTTTTCTAAGGCTCGAAGTTGCAAGAAGCTCAGAAGGAGTAAAGCCTTTGAAATCATCAAGGGGAAGAGACCAACAGTCAGGATCTTGTGGAGAGGATTAGCGAAATCTCACCAGTCGTCAAATCTACCAGAGAAGCGAGAGGCTTATGGTTGCGTTCAGAGTTCAATCTCAGGAGATTGTGGACCGTCAGATCTCATTCAAAGACCTGTCAGCCATTGGATTGACCAGGAGTTGCACAGATTTTAAGCTTCGTGAACGGGAGGAGGAAAGTTCTGAAGAGAGGCGTGGCCATCGAAATTTCGTCATTCGTGAAATTGGGAATCACGAGGACGAGTGATCGAGAATTTTCAGAGTGAAAATCCCAGAATCAATCTGAGTCGTCCATCTTGAGGAGACAGGTGGCAATCATCAAGAGCCCATCGGCATTTCGACGATCAGGGTTTTAAGTTGACAAAGAACTTGTGTCATCGGGGCATTGAAAGTCTCGAAATCCCAGGATTGAATTAGGACCACCCATATCAAGGGGACATGTGGTGAAGATCTAATATCTCGGGAAAAGTCCCAAAAGGGAAGACGCCATCGGATTTTCGAGATTCGGCAAATCGAAAGTTTTGTGAGCAAGAGATCGGGAAAATCCCTGTTGGAAACTCCGACTCGAGGGTGAACTTTGAACGATCCCTAAATACCGGGAGGTTAGCACAGAGGCCTTTTGCCGAGGCAAGGGTCATGGGATGCGTCAGTTTTGGTATCAGAGCTCAGAAGGGTTCTTTGTTTTTTGTAGCAGGGAAGAGAATTCATCATGCCACCTAGAAGAAGAGATAGACAATCACCTAATCCCGAAGAAGAGAGGGAAATGCCTAGAAGAAGAGGTAGGCAAATGCAAAATCCATAAATGGAAAGAGATATGCGTGATCTACGAGCCAGACTCGAAGACATGGAGACAACGCAAAGATGCACAGTCAGTGCTGGGGATCTAAGTGATTCCGAGAGTGAAATAGAGGCTGAAAATGAAGAAGAAGTTGCAACTGAAGATGCATCCAACGAACGTTTAATCGGTGCTATTTCAAGAATGGGTGCAAGAGTGAAAATGGACATTCTAGTTTATGAGGGAAACTTGGATGCAGAGGAGCTTCTAGACTGGATTAGAGCTCTGGACACATACTTCGACTATGAAGATGTTGAAGAAGACAAGAAAGTCAAGCATGTTGTCACAATATTAAAGGGACATGCAACATTGTGGTGGGATGAACTACAAGCTGATAGATGTTGTAAGGGCAAGCAACAAATTAAAAGCTGAGATAGGATGATTGCGAAGATGAAGGAAAAATTCATCCTCAGGGATTACCAGATTACTCTGTTCAGGAGGATGCAGAACCTAAGACAGAAGCTGATGACAGTAAAGGAATATACTGAGGAATTCTACAGGCTAAACATCAGAGCAGGTCATCGGGAGAGAGATGATGAAAAAGTTGCCAGATACAGAAATGGCCTAAGGTATGACATTCAAGATGAGATGAGCATGGTTACCATACAAACGATGGAAGATGCTTATCATATGGCTCTGAAAGCAGAAGAGAAGCTGAGTCGAAAGCAAGGTCAGAGAGGCGGAGGCAGGAGTCAAGCCAAGGGAAAATCAGTCGCCCAAGCTAAAAATCAGAAACCCAAGGAAGACTGGAAGAAACCTCAGACTTGACCTGAGAGAGGTGGAAGTTCACAGCGTGGGCAATATCCTGAACATAGAGGGTAGCATACTGAGCAGAGAGGAGGGTATGCTGATAATAATAGTTGTCCTCGTACTAGAGGTAGAGGAAGAGGAAGAGGTGGAGTAATAAAATGCTTCACATGTGGAAAGAATGGACACAAGTCTTATGAGTGTCCAGAGAAAAATAAAGAGTGTGTAGAGACTCACATCGCCGAAGCACAGAGGCGAGATGTTGAGGTAGAATATGCTGAAGGTGGAAGATCGTTGATGATGCGAAAAGTTCTTTTGACACCCGAAAAGGAAGTCGAGAGTTTAGTCCACAGAAATAGACTTTTTCGGACTGCTTGCAAAACCAAAGATAGAGTATGCAAGGTCATTGGGGACAGTGGTAGCACATATAATATCATTTCAATGGAGATGGTAGAAAAGATGGAGCTGGAGACGATTGAACATCTGAGTCCATATAAAGTTTCATGGCTACAAAAGGGACATCAGGTAAATGTCACTAAATAATGTTTAGTTGAGTTTAAGATAGGAGGATATAATGATAAGATACTCTGTGATGTTATCCCTATGGATGTTTGTCATTTATTGTTGGGTATACCATGGAAATATGATAGAAATGTGATTCATGATGGGAAGATGAACACATACACCTTAGAAAAGAATGGGAGAACTCATATGTTGCTTCCAATCAAAGATAAGGAAGCGAAACCGGAAGTAAGCAACACTGTGCTTCTCATGAGTGGGAAGGAACTTCTTACAGAGGTTAAGAAGGAGGAACCACAATTCTTTGTGGTCAGGAAACTGAAGATTGTGTTGACTAGCACAAGAGTGGATGATTTGCCAGAAGAAGTTCAGGAACTGCTGGAAGAGTTCACTAATATAGTAGTGGATGAATTACCTCATTCGTTGCCACCAATCAGAAGTGTAAGCCATCATATTGATCTCATACTAGGAGCCAGTTTACCAAACAAAGCCGCGTACAGATTGACGCCGAAAGAGAATGAAGAGGTAAAAAGACAAGTCCAGGAGTTTTGGACAAAGCTTTGGTCAGGGAGAGCTTGAGTCTATGTGCTGTTCCAATAGTACTCAGTCCAAAGAAAGATGGAGGCTGGAGGATGTGCACTGATTCAAGAGACATTAACAAGATAACCATCAGGTACAAATTTCCATTTCCAAGGATGGATGATCTGATGGATTGTTTGAGTGGAGAAAAATATTTTTCAAAGATTGATTTGAAAAGCGGATATCACCATATTCGCATGAGAGAGGGTGATGAGTGGAAGAAATCCCTCAAAACAAACGAGGGGTTGTATGAATGGCTTGTTATGTCGTTTGGCTTAACAAATGAGCCAAGTACCTTCATGAGGTTGATGAAAGAAGTCCTGAAGGAGTTCATCGAAAAATTTGTCATTGTGGATTTAGATGACATGCTGATCTTCAGTAAAACAAAGGATGAGCATCTGAAACACTTGACTATTGTTATGAAGAGATTGCAGCAAGAGAAGCTGCTCATAAACATAAAAAAATCTTCATTCATGAAGGCAAAACTCACTTACTTGGGATTTGTTATTTCTGCAGACAAATTGAGGATGGACCCGGATAAGGTGGAAGTGATCAAGAATTGGCCATCACCGAAGAGCATATTTGAGGTGAGATATTTTCACGGGTTAGCTAGTTTCTACCGGAAGTTCATCAGAAATTTCAGTGGAATTAGCGTAACAATGATGGATACAGTGAAGAAAAGACATAAATATTTCCACTGGAATGTAGAGGCTGAAAATAGCTTCAATCTGTTGAAGAGGAAGATCACGGAACAACCAGTTTTGGTGTTGTCGGATTTCCAGAAGACATTTAAGGTGAAATGCAATGCAAGTGGATTTGCAGTAGGGGCAGTCTTGAGTCAAGAAGACAGACCAATAGAATACTTCAACGAGAAGCTGAATGAAGGGAAGTTGAAGTACTCTACTTATGATAAGGAGTTTTATGCTATCATCCAGGCATTGAAAAAATGGAGGCATTACTTGATCCCGAAAGAGTTTGTATTGTACAGTGATAACCATGCATTGTAGTTTGTGACTCAACAGGAAAAGTTAAATCAAAAACATGCCAAATGGGTTGAGTATATGCAGAATTTCACATTTGTGATTAAACATATTTCTGGTACTGCTAACAATGTTGTTGATGCTTTGAGCATGAAGTGTTTGTTGTTGCAGGAGTTCAGAGTCAAGATGTTGGTTTTTGATGATCTCAGGGACATGTACGCAGATGATCCAGACTTTAAGGAGGCATATGAATCAGCTGAGAATCCAATTCTCAGAGACAAAAGCAAATGGATAGAATACATGATCCAAGAAGGATTGTTGTTTAAGAGAAATCAACTGTGTATTCCAAAATGCTCCATGAGGGAGAACTTGCTGAAGGAGAAGCACAGTGGAGGATTGGCAGGACACTTTTGTCACAAAAAGACATTCACGAAGCTGAATGAATCATATTTTTGGTCGGGAATGTGAGAAGATTTCAAGAGATTCGTGGACCGATGCAGAATTTTCCAACATTCGAAGGGAAGGAGACATAATGTAGGATTTTATCAACCGTTTCCCATACCAGAGAGGCCGTGGGATGCAATCAACATGGATTTTGTGTCGGGGTTGCCAAGAACACAAAGAGGATTTGACTTAATCTTTGTGGTGGTGGATAGATTTTCCAAGATGGCACACTTCATTCCATGTCACAAAACCAGTGATGCAACTCACATTGCAAATCTGTTTTTCAGAGAAGTCATTTGACTTCACGGCTTACCAAGGAGTATAGTTTCGGATAGAGATACAAAGTTCATAGGGAACTTCTGGAGGATATTATGGAAGAAGTTGGGAACTAACTTGTCTTTTAGTTCACCTTATCATCCTCAGATAGATGGACAGACAAAAGTGGTGAACATAAGTCCGGGAGACTTGCTGAGAATCCTGGTAACAGAACACCACAACCAGTGGGATAATATATTACCAAAGGCAAAGTTTACGTATAATGACTTAGTCAATAGGAGCATAGGGAAAATTCCATTTTAGGTTGTTTATGGTGTGCAGCTAAGAGGAATTTCTGAATTGAGGGACTCAGAACAGACTACGACTAGAAGTGCTAGTGCAGAAGATTTCGCAGAAGTGATGAGGGAACTTCACACCCAGGTGAAGGAGCGATTGAAGAATTCAAATCAGGAGTATAAGCATAGAGCAGATCAACACAGAAGACAACTTCAGTTTGAATTTGGTGATTTGATTCTGGCACATTTGAGGAAGGAAAGGTTCCCGAGAGGAACATATAATAAATTGAAGATGAAGAAAATTGGGCCATGCAGGGTCTTGAAGAAATTTGGGGCAAATGCTTATGAGATTGAATCACCCAATGGGATCAGAATTTCTTTGATATTTAATATCTCAGATTTGTACCCATACAAAGCTGAGGAAGCAGGAACAAGTGATGAACATTCAGAGGTTCAGTGGCAAAAGAAGATGCCAGTTGGAGAGAAGCCACAAATGGAAAGCATACTAGATAAAATAATTGGCAAGAAGACCAAAAGGAAAGAATACTTCGAATATTTGGTCAAGTGGAAGGGCCATCCAGTTGAAGATGCCAGCTGGGAGAATGAAGCAGAGATTCAGAAGCATGGACAGACCATGCAAGAGCTCATGGACAGGAGCCCATGAAAATTTTGAAGCGAGGGAGTATGATGCAGGAGCATCGTCAACATCAAGTGAGCATGGGGGCAAGCGCCACACATTTTGAGCATATGTTAAATTGTTTAAAAACTTTTGAAGAGTGGATGCGCCAAACGTAAATGTGATAGTTAAAGAGAGGCATACTTATGTATTGTAAAGGACCTTGAGCGATCCTCTCTCGTCCATAGTAGGTAGAAGGAATTTATGTAAGTAGGTACAATTGAATACTAGATTAGACAGTTTTAGAAGGAGTGGAGGGAAAAATGGATATAGACACCCTCATTGTGTATTGTAACATTATCGAAGAGCATAGGAGATAAGCAGAGAGCTATGTAGCAGACTCCATGTACAAAAGTTCTGAATTAATACAAAGAAGTTGTGATTCATATTCATGGTGTTTGTATATTCTCTGTGTATGCATCTTCAAATGTTATGCTCTTGAATCTTTTGCTCTTTCTGTCGTGAAATTTCTTTTATGCTATGCATGAATGATTTTCTATTGAATATTTGGAATCTGAGAGAGGAAGAGTAAGGAGAATGAGTTTCAATTGCTTCTCTGTCTGAGCAAGATTCCTGCAAGGAGTGCAGTTGGATTGTCCACAAGGAGTGCGTCGACAAGGAGTTTTGAGTGTTGTCTCTATAAGCTTAGGAGAGGTAGCGGTTGTTCTCATTCCCTCAAAGTGCGGTTAGGCACAGGTGTTGTGCAAGGAGTGCACAGACCAAGGAGAGTCTCAGGGTTGCGGACCTGAGCCAAGTATCGAAGGACTACTGCTGCAGGCGTGCGTAGATTCGAAGTAGTTGACATTGGAAGGTGTCTGAAGGTTGCATAAGGAGTGCACGCTAGAGTCTTTTTCTAAGGCTCGAAGTTGTGAGAATATCAGGAGGAGTAAATCCTTTGAAATCATCAAGGGGAAGAGACCAACGGTCAGGATCTTGTGGAGAGGATTAGCTAAATCCCGCCAGCCATCAGATCTGCCAGAGAAGCGAGGGGGTTACGGCTGCGTCCAGAGTTCAAGCTCAAGAGATTGTGGACCGTCAGATCTCATTCAAACACCTGTCAGTCGTTGGATTGACCGGGAGTTGCACGGAGTTTAAGCTTCGTGAACGGGACGAGGAAATTTTCGACGAGAGGTGTGGCCATCGAAATTTCGACATTCATGAAATCAGGAATCACGAGGACGAGTGATCAGAAATTTTCAGAGTGAAAATCTCGGAATCAATCTGAGCCGTCCATATTGAGGAGACAGGTGGAAATCATCGAGAGCCCATCGACATTTCGGTGACTAGGGTTTTAAGTTGACATGGAACTTGTGTCATCGGGGCATCGAAAGTCTTGAAATCCCGAGGTTGAATTAGGACCGCCCATCTCGAGGGGACATGTGGTGAAGATCTAAGATCTCGAGAAAAGTCTCGAAAGGGAAGACTCCATTGGAGTTTTGGGATTCAACAAATCGGAAGTTCTGTGAGCAAGAGATCGAGAAAATCCCTGTTGGAAACCCCGTAAATGATCGGAGCCATCCATTAGTTGGGACACGTGGACGATATCGGAAGCCCATCGACATTTTGATGATCGGGACTCACATAGGTAAGTGTTTTGATTTTGCAGCTGGTGAAACCCGAGGGTCAATCTAAACCGCCCATCCACTTGGGATGCGTGTAAAAAATCTGAAGAAAGTCGGGGATCGACATTTCATGAGTCTTGGGGACAAGGGGGACTTGCATTTCGAAATCATGAATTCCAATTCTCCAAAAGGAGGAGAGCTCCATGTGGGACCCAACTGACATCATCTCTTCATAACGAGGCATCAGGAATTTCCACGAAGAAAACACCAAAGCGACGAAGACCGTTCATCCTAGAGGATGCGTGGTGACAATTGTGATCGTCGGGAAATTTCCTGAAAGGAAAAGTCATCCATCGAGAAATCGAGAATCAGGAAATCGGGGTTTTCGTGGACAAGAGTTTTAGTGCATTTCGACATTCGAAACCCCGAACCCCGATAAAAGGTATGACTGCGTTCATATAAAGGCAGGTCACATGACTAGGGGCATAACCAGGATGGGATAAAGCACAAAGGGAGCATATAGGGAAAGAGGAGATCGGGAAATTAGGAACTAAAGGTTCGTGACATCGGTATTTTGAAAATGCCGAAACCCGATTGTGACTTTCTGTGGTGAACAGAGAAGGGACTGGGCCACAAGGTTGTAAGGTGCCCAAAAAGACCTGTGGGTCAAATTTAAATAAAGATTTCAGGGGAGAATTGAAGGAGCCACTCCGGCTTGAGGGTGAACTTTGAATGATCCTTAAAGACCAGGAGGTCAGCCTAGAGGCCTTTTGCCGAGGCAAGGGTCATGGGCTACGTCACAGCACAGGGTCAACTTTTACTTTCTCTATTGAAGTCAAGAAAGTTAAAAGAAGCTACATCATTATTGGGTATTCAAAAGTCGACAAAGGATACAAAGGTGCAACAGAATGTCTTTACCAATATAACTAGTGTGTTATCACTGAAATTTCATCTGCACATGGAGACAAGAAATCAGCATCGTCAAACAGGAATGAAGTCATTCATGGCACTAAATTAGTTTCACAGCATTGCAAAAGGGTCAAAAACTATACAAAGTAACCAAAACTCAAAGGGCACTTTATAGAAGTTGGGTGTGCGCGCATATGCGCGGAACAGGAACGTACAATGCGTGCATGTGCGCACGACGCGCGGCTTTTGGTGCAAAAACCCGCGCACCTGCTAAACGACGCATTTATTGAAATTGGTTAGCCTCCCAACCACTTATGGATCAGCTCCCAAGCCGATTTGACCCCAATTCTGAGATGAATCCGCATGGTAGGTAGGTCAAAGACCTAATTGAGCCCTAAAGAACCCCTTTTCACACCTCAAAGGGGTTACATAATCACCCAATGCTATGCTATAAAAAGCCATGAAGAAACATCATTTTCTCAAGGAATTTCATGTAATGTTATGCTACTTAGATTGTTTTAAGGACTCACTCCTTGACAATAACACATT
>ML785855.1:764751-779368 GCA_009831015.1 Picea engelmannii
CCAACCATGTCATGACCTTTCATCTATGGTGTTCTTCCAATAGAATTATGGATGATTCCGTCAGACTGTGATTATGTCAATGCACACTCACTGGCCCATCAGCCAAATCGTATGTCGAAGAAAAATCAGGGTCCCATACGACCTTTGAGTCCTTGGCCAAAGCATTCCTAACTTTCTTCCAATTACCCATCCGCCATGACAATGGTCTAGAACTACTGTCTAACTTCAAACAGACCTCAGCCACCCACATCGCCGACCACATTCATGAGTGGCGTAGGCGACGTAGTTTGTGTAAAGAAGAAACCACCAAACAACAATGTCTTGACTGGTTTCTTAGATCACTTGTCACTCTCCTTGGTAAGGATGTAGCTTCCACCTTCCCACAATATAAATAGGAATCCATCAGCAAGGCTCAACAATATGACCTCATTTATGCACAGTCAGGATACTTATAGACAGTACTTCCTGATCTTCCAAAACCTATGCCATTTGGCCAGGACAAACCTGGGATGTCTCACTCAACATAAGGACTAATAGGTGCCACCACACACCGTGGTCCACCACTGATGTATGGAACACCTCAATACCCGCCGGCATATAGGGGCACTTCTTATTACCCCCCACCCCCTTATCAACATCCATACCCTGTTTCTATACCTCCACCCATTAGTGGACCACCACCGGCACCTCCCATACATCCACCTGTTCCCACAACCAGTGGTACTCCCTCCACGGTAGCTTATAGTACTAGTGAAAGCGCTGCGCTTTCCTATGTACCTTATGGAGCGGTACCACCACATAATCCCTACTTTCCATTTTTTGGTCCTCCGCAACCCATGGCTCCCCCACATCCTCATGCGGGGGTAAACTTTGTTCAACCCTCTGCTGCTCAAGAATACCAAAATTTTGAACAGTTGAACACAGCCAATCCAACTCATCCTTCAAATAATGCCAATAAGAAAGGACGGAACAGGAATAACAACAACCCGGGTCAAGGCAGGAATCAACCCCCACAGCATCAACCCACTGGGGGCAACCAGAACCAAGGGAATCGAAACCCCCAAGGGGGAAATAATAACAACAAATTCCAAGGGAGAAATAATATTAAAACCATTCACCCTTGTTCTCTTTGTGGCGAGTTCGGTCATTACACTCACCATTGCCCCCAGATCGCTGATTTCAAATGGTTGAAAGACTCGGGTAGTCTTCCCCATACCCCTGCACAAACTGCCTCTCAGCAGGCACCACAACAATATGTGCAGAAACCCCCCCCGCTGTACTGCAAAACCCTATCCCACATCAAGGGGTGATAAACACCCAACAGGACACGCATCATCCCCCACCTCAGGTGGGTCAATATCACAATCCCAACAATCCAGCAGAGCGAACAATTCTCCTCACCAGTGAGGAAGAAATTCTCCTGCAAACACGCAATCGTCAGTATCCTACAACCACTGAGTCTACTCCTATCTCTTCAGAAAGAAACCCTACACCGACAGGACCACCGTTGGTGATCTCTCGCCCTTCCACCAAATCACCATTATGCATCCCTCGCATCCCCTTGCGCAGGAATGTCCACAACCCACAGGCCAGGAACGCTAATAACTATAGTTTGGTAGATGACTTAGCCCAATCCCTGGCTTCCATGTCAGTCTTGGAAGTCCTCGAGACTTGTCCAACGCAATGGAAATCACTACTTTCCGCCCTAGGGGAAGTCGACCCTGCTGATACTCGAATCATCACTTTTGATCTTGATAGCTGCGAACCTCGTCTTCCCGCCTTGGTCGCTATTCAAATACCAGTCAAGATACGGAACATCACATTCTTCCCCTCATTCACACAAAAAAGGATGCATACCCACTCATCGAGATGGGTCCTTGGATTTTCAAAGATCCATCCTTATTAGGAACATACCATGGAGCACCACCACTCCTTCCCCCTAATCAAGTATGTGTCATCTCATCTAACGGAACTCACACGGAGGATGCTCGTCCTCCTCAGGAGGCTTCAGTCATTCCCGACGTCTCAACAGTCGCAGAACCACTCCAGCCGGAGCCTCCTGCGCCCTCATCGACCCCGTCGGTCCACGAATCCATAACCCCTCAAGGGCCTAGTCCCATTTGGGAGACTATTCCCCGACCCCTCACTCAAATTCCCTTCTTTTACCCTCCACCCGGTATAGAATCTTTCCAGGTAGCCGCAATGCTCACACTACCCAATATGGTGTTAGAAATCCTAGTGTGGTATTTACGTCCAATTGAGATGGTCCCTCGCCCACAGGAAGGCCTCCCCATGATGATTCTTGTCCTCACCCCCACTACCCCCATACTCCCTACCCCCCCTGCTACAGCTGGGGGCATGCGAAAGAAGAAGGATCCCACAGCTCCACTTCCTCTGCACATTCCACCACCTTGCGCATTATGTGAGAAAGAGGGTCACCAAACCAACAACTGCCCATTACTACTGGAATTACGGAATTTTATTCCCCTCAATCAAACTCCCACAACACCCGTCACTACTGTTAGTCCAGCTACCACCCAACCGTCCAGTAGTAAAGGGTTGAGGACCAAATTCGCATGTGCTATCTATTCCGAGTATGGCCATTACACCCATCATTGCCCAGCACTGCCACATTTCCGGCAGACATTAGTTGTAGTACGCCAAGACTTTCAGAACAACCCATGCCCTACTACATCCTCTTCAACAACTATCACTGACATTCGCTATGTCACCACTTCAATCAATGAATGCATGCGATGCCCTTGCTCTCTCTGCGATTCATTAGCACATGTTACATACCAGTGTCCTATGATCCTTGCATACAGGCAACATCAATTGGCCCTGCGTCACCAACCCACAGACGCGATAATTGACATTACCTCGCCACTCGAGTATTTTCATGTCATTTCGCCTGAACCTGAGGCACTCCCAACGCCTCGGTTCTTTGATGGCGTATCTGAGGATTTATCCCGTAACCCACCCAAATCTCCTGTTCATTCCCCTGTGGACACTATCCACCCAACCACCATGGGTACCCCTCAGTGCTTCAACATATGGTTTATGACGAGTGAACCCTCACCATCTCCTAGTGTTACCCCCTCTGTTTCTTCAGCAGGGGGCACCCACACCATCACTACGATCACTCCTCACGATCTATTATATTCCCGTCGTTTCCAATGAGACGAAGAAATACTGGAAGAGCTACAATGCCCGACCTCTCCCTGGGACGCACTACATCATTGTGCACTCTTCCTTCCACAGGAAGCTCTCATGCCTCCTAACCAAAACCCCGTTTATGCGGTCGAAACCAAAGACTTTCTCCCATCCGGGCCTATCAATTGGTTCAATAATCCCATTCCTGCCCCTGATGCATTTGAAGAAGGTAATCTGGCCAACATTTCCCCCACCATCAAAATCAACATTTCCATGAAAAATGGCACTGTCGAAGAAATCATCATTGGAGCCGCTTGCACTCCTCAGGAAATCGCCGCATATAAAGCCCTCTTCTAGGAATATAGGGATATTTTCGCCTGGTCATACACGGAAATGCATGGCCTCGATCCCTCTATTGTCGAGCATCGCATCGACACCTAGCCTAACATCACACCAGTTCGCCAGAAACAACGACCGCTACACCCATCCAAGGCCGCGGCTATCAAAGCCTAAATTGACAAATTACGTACGGCCATATTTATTTACCCCATCGCTTACACTTCATGGGTTTCCAACCCTGTACCCATCGACAAAAAATAGGGCACCATCCACATTTGCACAAACTTTCACGATCTCAATAACGCATGTCCAAAAGACAACTTTCCAATGCCTTTCATCGATCAAATTATCGACGACTGTGTCGGCCACGAGGCTCTCTCCTTTATGGATGGATTCTCTGGCTATAACCAAATTCAAATCCACCCAACTGATCAATATAAAACCGCATTCATTACCCCGTGGGGTAATTTTGCATATCATGTCATGCCTTTCAGCTTAAAAAACACTGGCACAACTTTCTAGCGGGCCATGACATACATCTTTCACGATATGGCTGCTATCATCCTCGCCTACTTGGACGACCTCACCGCTCGATCCAAGAAACGCACCCAACACCTCGATGATTTACGAATCATCTTTCAAAGGTGTCCTCAGTATAACATCCGCTTGAACCCTCTCAAGTGTGTGTTCTGTGTCACCGCAGGGAGCCTCCTCGGTTTTATCGTTTCCCAAAGAGGCATTACCGTGGACCCCCTTAAAGTCAAAGCCATCACCGAAATTCCACCTCCTCGGAATTTATGACAACTTCAGAGTCTGTAGGGAAAAGCTAACTTTCTTAGACGCTTTGTTCCTGATTACGCCATACGCGCACATGGTTTCCTTTGCTTACTACGTCAGGACATCCCTTTTTATTGGGATGACTATGCCCAACAATCGTTTGATGATCTTAAAACAACGCTTTCCAATGCACCTTTGATTAGTGCACCTGACTATAATCGCGACTAAATCCTCTACGTATCAGCATCAGCTATATCAGTAGCCGGCATCCTCGTCCAGCTTGGAGATGACAATCGTGAACACGTCATTTACTATGTTAGTAAGAACCTCTCAGGACCACCCTTGAAGTATAAACACGAAGAGAAACTTGCTCTTGCAGTCATCCTCACAGTCTAGAAGCTACGCCATTACATTCTGCTTCACACCACCAAGGTCGTCGCAGACTCCAACCCTATGCAGTACTTGCTCATCCGTCAACAAGTTAACGACAAATTTTCTCGCTGGATCGTTATCCTTCAGGAGTACGACCTCGATTTTTCAACACCTAAGAGTAAGAAGGCCCTCGTTCTCGCTGAACTTGTCATGACCCTCCAACTGACACACCCAGTGCCCCCGTCAACACCGAATTTCCTGATGAACATCTCTTTTACATCGCCTCAGATGATCCTTGGTATGGTGATCTTCTCGTCTACCTATGAACTCAAAATTTTGGTAACCACTTATCACGAGATGATCGTCGGCACATTCGCCATCAGGCCCCCCGCTATCTCCTCATCAGAGACATCTTATACCGGCAGGGCGTCGACACTATCCTTCGTCGCTGCCTGACTATTGATGAGGCCGACAGAGTCTTAAATGACTGTCACAGCGACGCATGTGGGGGCCATCTTTCAGGTATTTCCACGGCTCAGAAGATCATCCGAGCTGGTTGTTTTTGGCCTACCCTATTTCACGATTGCATTCATGCTGTGAAACGATGTGAGCAATGTCATCTCTATGCCAACAAAGCCCGAGCCCCCCCCCTTCCCTTCTTCACCCTGTCATTACTGCGGGCCCCTTTTGTAAATGGGGCATCGACTTTATGACTTGTAATCCCCCCTCCAGAAATGGTCACAAATACATTGTTGTCGCCATTGATTACTTCACCAAATGGGCCGAAGCTATGCCCACCTTCAACAACACCGCTGACACTGCAGTGCGTTTCTTCTTTAACCACGTCATATCTCATTTCGGAGTACCACTCCAACTAGTCTCCGATCATGGGAAACATTTCGAGAATGAGATCTTCATCGAACTCTCATCTCGGTTAGGCTTCTCTCATGAGTTTGCCTCACCATACTACCCTCAGTCAAATGGACAGGTCGAGGCAGTGAACAAAGTCCTCAAGACCATGTTAGAGCACACGGTTAATAAACATAAAACCAATTGGCATCATATATTATTTTTCGTGCTATGGGCTTATCAAACGGCAGTAAAAACCACTACAGGTTTCACGCCATTTCATTTAGTCCATGGGGTCGAGGCAACTCTTCCCATCGAGTGCGAAATTCCCACCCTACACACAGCAATTGAGCTTTTACCTGACATTGCTCCAATGGAGCAGTGCTTGCTGAACTTGGAGTCTCTGGATGAAGATCATCAATCTTCATCACAGAACAATGAGGCAGCTAAAAAATGATCCAAGGCTACCTTTGATCACCATGTCAACCTTCGATCATTTCGCGAAGGCGACCTCGTCTTGGCCTATGATATCGCCCATGATACCTTTGGCCATGGAAAATTCGAATCACTCTGGCATGGCCCTTACGTTATCCAACATTGCCTCACCAAAGGTGCATAGATCCTGGCCTCCCCTGAAGGCCTCTCACTCAAGGAACCCGTCAATGGGTTATACCTCAAGAAATTTTATGCTTAGAAGTAGACATTCTACTTTAGGTTACCTTTTCTTGTTTAGTGTTTTTAAAATTTTTTCTCCTTCCCTCTCATCTAAACTATCCTTTGTGCTATTGACAGATGCTTCCTACACCAGCTTACCCCATCGGTTATGCCGACGGTGCCAGCCGTTGGACACAAAATCTCGCTTCGGCTGCTTGGGCTCTCTACACCCCCTCACATGAAATGATACATTCCAGCGGCATATGTTTGGGACCAGCAACCAACAACCAAGATGAATACACTGTTGTCATTGGCCTCCTGACCGATGCCCAACATTATCATATTCGTCACCTTAGCGTTTTCCTCGACTCTCAACTAGTCGTTCTCCAGCTCAACAATGTTTGTCGTGTATGCGATCCGTGCCTCTTTCGCAAATACCTGCAGGTTAGGCTGTTATCTCGACATTTTGATTCCATTACATTTACACATATACCAAGATAATTGAATCAAACAACAGATGAAATAGCTAACATGGTGTTAGATTGGCATATATCACATCAACCTACACATACATGAACATCTCATACATCCTGTCACAACATATAGATAGAATAGACATCATCATCATCAACAAAAAACACATGTAGACAACATCAGGATCTCAAGAAATATGTATACTCATATATATATATATATATATCATCCCCTCAGGCCATCCGCATGTTTACATACAAAAATACATGTATCTCTAGGCCTATACAACACCTTGGTACAAAAAACCGGCTAACCAGCCTATCAAAAAGGTATACAATATACATCCATCAGGGTGCCTCTATCGCACCCCCAGCTGCTCCTCCCTCAGGAGGAGGTGGTGGCGCACCCCCACCTGCCCCAGGCGGTGGTGGTGGAACACCTACAGAACCCTCCTGCCCCGGCGACAGGCATCCACTAGTCATCGCGGCGAGCACAACTACTCGTCGCACTATACCCCGCCATGGTGGAGGTACTCCTATGCACTGCTCCAGGAACCCCTCATCATGGATACGGATCCACATGCCCTCAGGCATGTCCTATAACACCGTCTCCAGACGACGGCGTATATCATCAAAATATACTCCGGCTGTCGCCGGAGGAGCGTGTGATGGCACTGCACCAGGATCATCAAACCAGCGCCTCCTCGCTGCCCTCTCGGGCTCTGTTGGTCGCCTCGCGGCCTCATCCCGTCGACGTCTCTCTCCGCGTGACCGTCTCTCTAGCTGTCGCTGAATCGACGCTCTCTGCATCTCCACCTCGTGCCCGCGAGGTGCCACATCTGCACATGTACCAAAAAACAAACAAAAGATCGTATCAGCATCTATATCACATATGAACTGATATATCAAAAGATAACATAAATCAAAACATATACAAAACTCAACATACCTCGATGGTCAAAAACCTCCCCAGGAGGCAGTACCATGTCCGGGTCCCCCCGGAAGTCCACCCCAGCATAGGGGTACTGAAGTATCACTTGTGGCATCTGCCACCATATCTGTTCCGCCTGCACTGTAAAATAGTGGCCAGCTTCGCCACCACCGTGGTGAACCAAAACTGATGACCACTGCCTCAAGAGCGGTTCTCGTGCCCCTAACGCCTCTAGTAGAACTCTCGGGCGCAGCATAGGCACCCTCTCCAAAGACCAGGCTACCAGGATCGAGCCGAATGCGAACTCTCCTGTACCTGTAGACCGACATCGATCCAACTGCGCGATCATCCGCGCATGTAGTTTCAGTCCCCATGCGAACCGCTCATGGCCCACCACCACCCTCTCCAGCACCAGCAGCTGGCCACCACTAATCCGTTGGGTCACAAGTGACCCATACACATGAACAATAATCGCCGCTATGCAACGATGCACCAGGGAATCTATACCACTAACACTCACTATAGTCCCAGACATGTAGTTCTCGCCTGAGCAATATCGTTCGGCGATCGTAGCATGGGGTGTATCCCTCGGCAGCACAGGCTCTGCTGGCAGAGGCGTTCCCCGGAAGGGGAGCCCAGTCAAAAAATAGACATCCTCCACCGCAGTGAAGGCGATTTTCTCTCATCGCACGAGGAAGCAGTGCAGCTCTGGACTCCACATATGGAGCAGGAACTGTAGTAAATACTACTGTGCCCGTATCAACGGGCACTCAGAAAACTTTATCAACCCACAGGTTGCTAAAGCCGCTCGCACCGCAGGCCCTGCATTGGCCACAGCATCTCGCAACTGTGACCAATCTCGCTCACACCACTGAACATCCATAGTCACTGCTATCCACCTACGCACAACACAGAGTCCTATATCAGCTTATGCAACCATCCAATGCATCAAAAAGCCTCATTTTTTACCCTTCAACCTTGCCTCATAGGCGCAGCTTTTTCACCCATAGGCGTGCACATATGCGCGCCTGTTCAGTACACAGGCGCGCTCTTGTGCACGCCTTTTCATTACACAGGCATGCTCTTGCGCACGCTTGTTCATTACACAGGCACGCTCTTGAGCGCACCTATACAAACTTACAGCCGCGCTCAAGAGCGCGACTGTCCACCTCACAGGTGCGCCCCTAGGGCGCGCCTTAAATTCCCCCTCATGCACACCCATGCGCATCTATTAGGTGGACAGGTGTGTACATATGCACGCCTTCCACTGAATCACCCGCACATGTGGGCCCACATTATATAAAAAATTTCCTCAAACCCCTTGTACGGCCCCCCGTACCTACCCTGCCCAAAAATTGGAAACCTATTTCTATGCAAGATGATCAGACCACTAACTTGATGCTCACACACCGTCGATCGGATACCTCGTGCTCCCTAAAACTCCAAATCTCCTCTGCAATCTGCTCGTCCAGTCACTGTAGCATCAGGTACAAATGAGGTGGCAATGTGGGCTGTACAACTATATATAGACCTTTTGCCAAACTTCCACTCACCATTGTGGGAGCCCAAGGTGTCCATTTTTCAAACCGTCTTCAGCCACGGGATCAACATCCCGCTTCCTACATCACGACAGTCCCTGGGTCACTTTTCGTCCTAGGCCCCCGGGGCACCCTTTTTTCCATATCATGGTTAGGTACGCACACGCATAGTCACATTTTTCAAATACATACTCATATCTTTGATTCTCTTCAGATATAGTTCACTTTGGGTATTTGGTTGTTATGTGCGCAGGTACTTGCTCATCGGTCACCGACATCATCCCTTCAGGTATATATATTCAGCACTGGCATGTAGTCTCCCCCGTTGTATTGCATTTCCTTTTCCAGTCACACCCTCTGATATTTTCCTTTAGGATCCTCATTCCCAGCTCTACAGTACTCACACCTCCATTTGCATCTACGGTACTAATACCCGGTATCTTTCTTACCCACATGAGTTGTCCCATTCATAGCACCTTTTGGCACTTTTTGACACTCATGTTGTTCTTCATTACCCTTTAGGGATGGGAGTCCCAGTAGTCTTTCATCATGTTGTGAATCAACCACATACTTCTTCTCCTCATTTTTCTAGCTTCCCATATGGACTCCCAGATCARCTCTTTATGGTTCTATTCTTTTTTTTACCTGCACCTCCGTAGGATCATGAACCCTCCATATCATCCACCATCAGTTTGCCCATCTGTGAACCTATCTTCATTTCACCTACCTCATACAGAAACTCACCAATGGGGCCCCCACCCTTCATCTGTTTTCCATGAAATTTCTGCCCTCCCTGGGGCACTCATTTCACACTGGGGCACCCGTTTCTGTATTTGTACATTTTTTCCCAAATTATTCATTATTTATTTGTACAAATTCCTTTTTTTCCCATCATTACATTTCCTTTTGTAGTCATCGTTGGCGACTTGCTTCCTTTTGGCCACATGCAACCCATGTCACCCTTGGTTGGAGCATCACTTCTCATCTATCCCTGCCGGCATCGTCCATATCTTCAGAGTACTTCACAGGTCACTTGCCTCTACCCTCTAGATTTGTTCACCTTGTCCCGCCTCTAGCACAACTTATCCTCGGTCTTGGCGTCCCCCTGACACTCGACCTTGTCACACGGTTGCAGCCACTCAGTATATCATACACCCTCCAACCAAGGGCAGTCTTGAGTCTTCCAACTTTTTGACTTCGTCCATGTACCTCTTCCACTTACTCACTTCAATAGATTCTATGAAGCCCTTTGCTTCTGGGAGACGCGTTACCCTTTTGTCGACAGCAACACATTTTTTTCAGAAGGGAAACAGTATCTTGATTCTCATCCTCCATTTAATGAGAGATCTCAGATGGCACAGGTTGAAACACCATTGCTCCCTGCTGTCGTTGGCCCCCATAACATTCGACACCAACACTTTCTCATGTTATGGTGGGTCTTACTTTGCGACTATTGTAGTTCTTTTTATCATTTGTCGAAGACCTTTGAACCTGGTAGGGCCATCAATGCCCACATCATCGTCGTTGTTTATTGCCGTGATCATTACCTATTTTTCAGAGTATATTCCTTTGCAGAATTGTCTTCTTCCCTTATCATCACCGCCCTCGAGGGCGCTGCAGTTATCTACACCAACACTTTCATCATCTTTTGTCAGAGTTCCATAACACGAGCATGGGGCATGCCCGCCTCGTTTGTACACAGTTGTATATTGTTACGCACCTTATGGAAGGTCGGGTTCTACCAGTTCCTTTCTTCTCCAACGGATCGCTCTGCACGATCTCACTATTGCTCTCTCTTATAACCACATTCTCAGTAAAATAAACATTGATGGATTTCGACTATACGTATGCTCCTAACCTCATCCATCAGGGGGCATCTGTTATCACTGAAATTTCGTCCATACATGGCGACAAGAACTCAACATCGTCAAACAGGAATGAAGTCATTCATGGCACTGAATTAGTTTCAGAACATTGCAAAAGGGTCAAAAACTATACAAAGTGACCAAAAATCAAAGGGTTCTTTATAGAAGTTGTGTGCGTGCGCATATGCGCGGAACAGGAACGTACAATGCACGGCTTTTGGCGCAAAAACCCGCGCACCTGCTAAACAACGCATTTATTGAAATTGGTCGGCCTCCCAACCACTTATGGATCAACTCCCAAGCCGATTTGACCCCAAATCTGAGCTGAATCCGCATGGTAGGCTGGTCAAAGACCTAATTGAGCCCTAAAGAGCCCCTTTTCACATCTCAAAGGGGTTACATAATCACCC
Organism: Picea engelmannii; assembly: GCA_009831015.1. Lineage (NCBI taxonomy): Eukaryota > Viridiplantae > Streptophyta > Pinopsida > Pinales > Pinaceae > Picea > Picea engelmannii. The sequence goes on from ML785855.1 coordinate 776,113, forward strand.
AATGCTATGTTATAAAAAGCCATGAAGAAACATCATTTTCTCAAGGAATTTCATGTAATGTTATGCTTCTTAGATTGTTTTAAGGACTCACTCCTTGACAATAACACATTAGCACCATTTCATTGAGCCATTCACCTCTCCATTGAGTGAATGTGCTTGGAGTTCTTTCACCATCACTCTCATTTTCTTATTGTAAGGAGAGCAAGTTTGTGAGGGCCTCAAGAGTCTTCCTTTGGAGGAAGAAGGAACCACAGTTCCCTTTCTTCATTGTGCTTTGATTTCATCAATAGACCAGCTCAAAAACATTGGTGATATTGGTTTGGTTGTCTTTGTTATTTGTTTTTCCATATGCTCATAGTTTTAGTTTGTTTTAATTTAATTCTTGTTTATAGTTTTGTTGTTCTTTTTCTAACCCTTTCCTCTATAGCTGTCATGCCCAACAGGACCCAACTGGGCATGTAAACACCCTTTATTTGCTCACCAAGTGACGAATTGGGTGCAAACAGATTGGCGACCGTACTAGGGATAAGGTATCAAGTCCTCCCTCATTTGGGTTTATTTTGCTTTCCTTTTTCTTTCATTAACTTCCAGGTGCACAAACCGGCCTCTGCCGACCCACTAACCAGTCAATTCAAGGGAGAATTGAGAGAAATCCAGACCTGCACATGCACCTGAACAACAGTTTCTCTCTGCGCGCATGCGCTTTTGGCATTAATTCTGCTAGCGCACAGGCACTTTATGCGCCTCTGTCTACACTGGAGGCCGCGCATTTGATTTAAATTTTACATTGTAAGGTCTTGGGATGTGGGGAAAGTCATTTTCCTTCTTAAGAATGATGTTATGCATGCTCTAAATACTGCACCACTTAGACCCCTCAACTTATAAAGGGGATAGTTAAACAAACATAGGCACTTAGGTGGATAACAATCATTTTCCCTTATTTTCTATTTTCCACATGGATGGCTTGATTTGATTTATAATCTAAGTTGGACAATCATAATTAATCACACCTAATTCACATTTGGGACTAGAAATTGAAGTAACAATCTTGATTATGCTCTTCTCTTACGCCATCAAGCGATCTTGAGAACCAGAAAAGGATTGTGAAAACGATCTCATCTCCCTTAAACAAAAATTTCAAAACCTTTAAGAGAGGACAAAGGCCCTTTTGGGACCCCTCTTAGTTTCATTTTTCAAACATATCTTAAATTTGTAACGGGCCCATACATGCCCACATGTCACAAAAGTAGGATAGTGGTTGGAATTCTGCTTTCTTAGATCAAAAAACTAGGAGAGTTTAAAGGTTTGTAATGGGCCCACACATGCCCACATATTCAATCTAGGGTAGTTTCATGCTTTTTCTAGATTATCTCACACATAGGGACTTAAAGGATAGTAACGAACCACATGTCCACATGCTAGTTTCCTAGGTCTTTTAGAATTCCGCAAGGTTGTACCAATGACATCTAGCTAATTAGGTAATCACATTCTTGTAAGGACCAAGCGAAGTCCACATGCAGCAAGGTGACATCTAATTAATTAAAAATTGGCGCACTTTCACTCACACACAAAAGTCACTTGTTCACTCACATAGCCTCTTATCGAAACATGGAGGTCTAAGTAGATTTCCTCCAAAGGGATTCCGAAAACACCCCATCTTTTCTTGACAGGACTATCCACTCCCACTTTTAATCAAACGAGGTTGGTTTTTACCCCCAGCCTCACAAAACAACTTCATCTAAAATCTTTCTAAAAACTCACTAATTTTTCCTCCACAGGAGGTGCCAAAAGAAAATTTTAGTCTAGGTAGGATTTTGGGGATAGGCATCCAAATAACTCCCCGTTATCTGGTTCTCACATTTTCAAACGTAGAAGTTGACAAATAGGGAACTTCAAATCCTCCAAGTCCAGTGTTCCAATCACCATAAGGCAGGGAGATACCCATGAAGGGTTGAAGGCCGAGGTCCGGTTGTTCTGTGCATCCCCCCTTGAGGCACCCACCTCTTGGATGGGATCCAGCCCGTGACCCATTTCTTAGGCCGAAAATCTAAATGCCACATTTGGACCGAGGTACCTAGTGACCAACTTTAGGACATCTACCTAGGTGGCGATTGTGGGCTGCAATCGCACCTTGATTGGATTTTGTGTGGCTATTGGGAAGTATCGCCAGCTCTTTCGGGATATTGCCCCCTCTACCCCTCATTATAACCAGTTATTTCATCCTTCACTAGTGTCTCTTCCAGTGACTTTAGACCCCACTGTTGAGTACTATTGGAAGGTCCAGTGCTATTTGAGAGGAAGGACGTTACATCTTCTAGGACATGAGCATTTGCTTTATTTTGATTCCCCCACGTGGACAAAACCCTCTTACCCACATATATGCTTCTTTTTCATTTATGTATGATGCACATCTGATTACAGTTTGACTTTGATATATATATTGTGTAAAACAATCACAACAAAGACTCTTGTTTCTATATTTCTCTCACCACTTGTTGCACACATTCACACAACTAGTCTGACATCATAGGGGAACCACAGAACCCCTGTCGTTCACGACGCTTGCTCAACCTTCCTCCTATTTTAGGGGGAGTATCTGGTCATACCCGCTCATCGGTACCTCCTTCACACACTCCTGTGAGTGCTACCATATTAGGATCATCTTTTCTTGGTTCTACCTTACTTGGGTCCACTTCCCAAGGTCATACATTCACTCGCTCTCCTTTGCATGGAAGTGGGGGACCCACTTCCTCTCAAGGAGGGAGCACCAACCCACCTAGTCCCCATCAAGGGTCAGGTTCAAAAAACACTATGGTTGGAGCTAACCCTCCCACCCCACTACAGATGCCATACTTGGCCTCTCTCAACATACCGGATCTCACCAAGCTTACCAATCATCCTATATTGCATGACGCCACATGGCCTGCAATGCCAACCAAACTTCCTTCTGACATACCAAAGTTTGAAGGAAAGGCAGGGGATGACCCCGCCAACCATGTCATGACCTTTCATCTATGGTGTTCTTCCAATATCATTATGGATGATTTTGTCAGACTGCGATTATTTCAATGCACACTCACTGGCCCATCAGCCAAATGGTATGTCGAAGAAAAATCAGGGTCCCATACGACCTTTGAGTCCTTGGCAAAAGAATTCTTAACTTTCTTCCAATTACCCATCCACCATGACAACGGTCTAGAACTACTATCTAACTTAAAACTGACCTCAGCCACCCACATCACCGACCACATTCATG
>ML785855.1:779553-790139 GCA_009831015.1 Picea engelmannii
AGGAAGCCATCAACAAGGCTCAACAATATGACCTCATTTATGCACAGTCAGGATACTTATACACAGTACTTCCTGATCTTCCAAAACCTGTGCCATTTGGCCAGGACAAACCTGGGATGTCTCACTTAGCAGACGGACTAATAAATGCCACCACACACCATGGTCCACAACCCCAACCACCATCGATGTATGGAACACCTCAATACCCATTGACATATGGGGGCACTTCTTATTACCCCCCACCCCCTTATAAACAGCCATACCCTGTTGCTATACCTCCACCCATTAGTGGACCACCACCGACACCTCCCATACATCCACCTGTTCCCACAACCAGTGGTACTCCCTCCAAGGTAGCTTATAGTACTAGTGAAAGTGCTATGCCTTCCTATGTACCTTATGGAGCGGGACCACCACAGAATACCTACTTTCCATTTTCTGGTCCTCCACAACCCATGGCTCCCCCACATCCTCATGCGGGGGTAAACTTTGTTCAACCCTCTGCTGCTCAACAATACAAAAATTTTGAACAGTTGAACACAGCCAATCCAACTCATCCTTCAAACAATGCCAATAAGAAAGGACGGAACAGGAATAACAACAACTCGGGTCAAGGCGGGAATCAACCCCCACAACATTAACCCACTGGGGGCAACCAGAACCAAGGGAACCAAAACCCCCAAGGGGGAAATAATAAAAAGAAACGCCAAGGGAGAAATAATATTAAAACCATTCACCCTTGTGCTCTTTGTGGCGAGTTCGGTCATTACACTCACCATTGCCCCCAGATCGCTAATTTCAAATGGTTGAAAGACTCGGGTAGTCTTCCCCATAGCCCTGCACAAACTGCCTCTCAATAGGCACCACAACAATATGTTCAGCAACCCCCCCCCCCACCATACTGCAAAACCCTATCCCACATCAAGGGGTGATAAACACCCAACAGAACACGCAACATCCCCCACCTCAGGTGGGTCAATATCACAATCCCAACAATCCAGCAGAGCGAACAATTCTCCTCACCAGTGAGGAAGAAATTCTCCTGCAAACACGCAATCGTTAGTATCCTACAACCACTGAGTCTACTCCTATCTCTTCAGAAACAAACCCTACACCAACGGGACCACCATTGGTGATCCCTCACCCTTCCGCTAAATCACCATTATGCATCCCTCACATCCCCTTGCGCAGGAATGTCCACAACGCACAGGCCAGGGCCGCTCATAACTATAGTTTGGTAGATGACTTAGCCCAATCTCCGGCAGCCATGTCAGTCTTGGAAGTCCTCCAGACTTGTCCAACGCAGCGGAAATCACTACTTTTATCCCTGGGGGCAGTCGACCCCACTGATACTCGACTCATCACTTTTGATCTTGATAGCTGTGAACCTCATCTTCCCGCCTTGGTCGCTATTCAAATACCGGTCAAGATACATAACATCACCGTCCATCGGTGTATCATCGATGAAGGTGCATCTACATGCATCATGTCCAAAACAATATGGCAGAAACTCGGTTCCCCGAAACTCATACCCTCCGCCATCACTCTACGAGCTTATGACAGAAGACCATCATCTCCTGAAGGGATCTTCCAAAATGTCCCCGTGGAACTCGGGGGCAAAACTATTCTGATTGACATCGAATTTATCAACGCTCCACTCGATTACAATATCTTATTTGGACGTAGCTACATGTATGCTATGAAGGCAGTGGCATCATCAGTCTTTAGTACAATCATGTTCCCCCACAATGGGAAGATTGTAACCATTGACCAAGTCTCACATTATGAGCCTAACCCATCTGCCAATCTCGATAACATTCTTCCCCTCATTCACACAAACAAGGACGCATACCCACTCATCGAGATGGGTCCTTGGATTTTCAAAGATCCATCCTTATTAGGAACATACCATGGAGCACCACCACTCCTTCCCATTAATCAAGTATGCATCATCTCATCTGATGAAACTCACAGGGAGGATGCTCATCCTCCTCAGGAGGCTTCAGTCATTCCTGATGTCTCAACAGTCGCAGAACCACTCTAGTCGGAGCCTCCTACGCTCTCATCGACCCCGTTGGTCCAAAAATCCACACCCCCTCAAGGGCCTAGTCCCATTTCGGAGACTATTCCTCGACCCCTCACTCAAATTCCCTTCTTTTACCCTCCACCCGGTATAGAAGCTTTCCGGGTAGCCGCAACGCTCACACTACCCAATATGGTGTTAGAAATCCCAGTGTGGTATTTACATCCACCTGAGATGGTCCCTTGCCCACAGGAAGGCCTCCCCATGACGATTCCTGTCCTCACGCCCACTACCCCCATACTCCCTACCCCCCCTGCTACAGCTGGGGGCAGGCGAAAGAAGAAGGAGCCAACAACTCCACTTCCTCCGCGCATTCTACCACCTTGCGCATTATGTGAGAAAGAGGGTCACCAAACCAACAACTACCCATCACTATCGGAATTACGGAATTTGATTCCCCTCAATCAAACTCCCAAAACACCTGTCACTAATGTTAGTCCAGCTACCACCCAACCGTCCAGTAGTAAAGGGTTGAGGACCAAATTCGCGTGTGCTATCTGTTCCGAGTATGGCCATTACACCCATCATCGCCCAACACTGCCACGTTTTTGACAGACATTAGCTGCAGTACGCCAAGACTTTCAGAACAACCCACGCCCTACTACGTCCTCTTCAACAACTATCACTGACATTCGCTATGTCACCACTTCAGTCAATGAACGCATGCAATGCCCTTTCTCTCTCTGCGATTCATTAGAACATGTTACATACCAGTGTCCTATGATCCTTGCATACAGGCAACATCAATTGGCCCTGCGTCACCGACCCATAGAGGCAATAATTGACATTACCTCGCCACTCGAGAATTTTCATGTCATTTCGCCTGAACCTGAGGCACTCCCAACGCCTCCTTGGTTCTTCGATGGCGTATCTGAGGATTTATCCCGTAACCCACCCAACTCTCCTGTTCATTCCCCTGTGGACACTATCCACCCAACCACGATGGGTACCCCTCAGTGCTTCAACATATGGTTTATGACGAGTGAACCCTCACCATCTCCTAGTGTTACCCCCTCTGTTTCTTCAACAGGGGGCACTCACACCATCACTACGATCACTCCTCACGATCCATTATATTCCCATCGTTTCCAATGTGACGAAGAAATACTGGAAGAGCTACAATGCCTAGCCTCTCCCTGGGACGCACTACATCATCATGCACTCTTCCTTCCATAGGAAGCTTTCATGCCTCCTAACCAAAACCCCGCCTATGCGGTCGAAACCAAAGACTTTCTCCCATCCGGGCCTATCGATTGGTTCAATAATCCCATTCCTGCCCCCGACGCATTTGAAGAAGGTAATCTGGCCAACATTTACCCCACCATCAAAATCAACATTTCCATGAAAAATGGCATCGTCGAAGAAATCATCATTAGAGTCGCTTGCACTCCTCAGGAAATCACCGCATATAAAGCCCTCTTCCAGGAATATAGGGATATTTTCGCTTGGTCATACACGGAAATGCCTGGCCTCGATCCCTCTATTGTCGAGCATTGCATCGACCCCTGGCCTGACATCACACCAGTTCACCAAAAACAATGAGTGCTAGACCCATCCAAGGCCGCGGCTATCAAAGTCGAAATTGACAAATTACGTACGGCCGGATTTATTTACCCCAGCGCTTACACTTCATGGGTTTCCAACCCTGTACCCGTCAACAAAAAATAGGGCACCATCCGCGTTTGCACAGACTTTCGCGATCTCAATAATGCATGTCCAAAAGACAACTTTCCAATGCCTTTCATCGATCAAATTATTGATGACTGCGCTGGCCACGAGGCTCTCTCCTTTATGGATAGATTCTCTGGCTATAACCAAATTCAAATCCACCCAACCGATCAATATAAAACCGCATTCATTACCCCATGGGATACTTTTTCATATCATGTCATGCCTTTCGGCTTAAAAAACTCTGGCACAATTTTCCAGCGGGCCATGACATACATCTTTCACGATCTGGCTACTATCATCCTCGCCTACTTGGACGACCTCACCGCTCGATCCAAGAAATGCACCCAACACCTCGATGATTTACGAATCATCTTTAAAAGGTGTCATCAGTATAACATCCACTTGAACCCTCTCAAGTGTGTGTTCTGTATCACCGCAGGGCGCCTCTTCGGTTTTATCGTTTCCCAAAGCGGCATTACCGTGGACCCCCTTAAAGTCAAAGCCATCACCGAAATTCCACCTCCTCGGAATTTACGACAACTTCAGAGTCTGCAGGGCAAAGCTAACTTTGTTAGATGCTTTGTTCCTGATTACGCCATACGCACACATGGATTCCTTCGCTTACTATGTCAGGACATCCCTTTTTACTGGGATGACTATGCCCAACAGCCGTTTGACGATCTTAAAACATCACTTTCCAATGCACCTTTGATTAGTGCACCTGACTATAATTACAACTACATCCTCTACGTATCAACATCATCTATATCAGTAGCCGACGTCCTCGTCCATATCGGAGATGACAATCATGAACACGTCATTTACTATGTTAGTAAGAACCTCTCAGGACCACCCTTGAAGTACAAAAACGAAGAGAAACTTGCTCTTGTAGTCGTCCTCGCAGTCCAGAAGCTGTGCCATTACATTCTGCTTCGCACCACCAAGGTCGTCGCAGACTCCAACCCTATGCAGTACTTGCTCAGTCATCGACAAGTTAACAACAAATTTTCTTGCTGGATCGTTATCCTTCAGGAGTACAACCTTGAGTTTTCAACACCTAAGAGTAAGAAGGCCCTCGTTCTCACCGAACTTGTCATGGCCCTCCCCTCTGACACACCCAGTGCCCCCATCAACACCGACTTTCCTGACGAACATCTCTTTTACATCGCCTCAGATGATCCTTGGTATGGCGATCTTCTTGTCTACCTACGAACTCAAAAGTTCGGTAACCACTTATCACGAGATGATCGTCGACGCATTCACCATCAGGCCCCCCACTATCTCCTCATCAGAGACATCCTATACCGGCGGGGCATCGACACCATCCTTCGTCGCTACCTGACTATTGACGAGGCCGACAGAGTCTTAAATGACTGTCACAGCGGCGCATGTGGGGGCCATATTTCGGGTATTTCCACGGCTCAGAAGATCATCCGAGCTGGTTGTTTTTGGCCTACCCTATTTCACGATTGCATTCATGCCGTGAAACGATGTGAGCAATGTCAGCTCTATGCCAACAAAGCCTGAGCCCCCCCTGCCCTTCTTCACCCTGTCATTACTGCGGGCCCCTTTTGTAAATGGGGCATCGACTTTATGACTTGTAATCCCCCCTCCAGAAATGGTCACAAATACATTGTTGTCGCCGTTGATTACTTCACCAAATGGGTCGAAGCTATGCCCACCTTCAACAACACCGCTGACACTGCAGCGCATTTCTTCTTTAACCACGTCATATCCCGTTTTGGAGTACCACTCCAACTAGTCTTTGATCATGGGAAACATTTCGAGAATGAGATATTCGTCGAACTCTCATCTCGGTTAGGATTCTCTCATGCGTTTGCCTCACCATACTACCCTCAGTCAAACAGACAGGTCGAGGCAGTGAACAAAGTCCTCAAGACCATGTTAGAGCGCACGGTTAATAAACATAAAACCAATTGGCATCATATATTATTTTCTGCACTATGGGCTTATCGAATGGCAGTAAAAACCGCTACAGGTTTCACGCCATTTCATTTAGTCCATGGGGTCGAGGCAACTCTTCCCATCGAGTGCGAAATTCCCACCCTACACACCACAATTGAGCTTTTACCTAACACTGCTCCAATGGAGCAGCGCTTGCTGAAGTTGGAGTCTCTGGATGAAGATTGTCGATCTTCATCACAGAACAACGAGGCAGCTAAAAAACGATCCAAAGCTACCTTTGATCGCCATGTCAACCTTCGATCATTTCGCGAAGGTGACCTCGTCTTGGCCTATGATATCGCCCATGATACCTATGGCCATGGAAAATTCGAATCACTCTGGCATGGCCCTTACGTTATCCAACATTGCCTCACCAAAGGCGCATACATCCTAGCCTCCCCCGAAGGCCTCTCACTCAAGGAACCCGTCAATGGGTTATACCTCAAGAAATTTTATGCTTAGAAGTAGTCATTCTACTTTAGGTTACCTTTTCTTGTTTAGTGTTTTTAAACTTTTTTCTCCTTCCCTCTCATCTAAACTATCCTTTGTGCTATTGAGAGATACTTCCTACACCAGCTTACCACATTGGTTATGCCGACGGCGCCAGCTGTTGGACACAAAATCTCGCTTCGGCTGCTTGGGCTCTCTACACCCCCTCACATGAAATGCTACATTCCAGCGGCATATGTTTGGGACCAGCAACCAACAACCAAGCCGAATACACTGCTGTCATTGGCCTCCTGACCGATGCCCAACATCATCATATTCGTCACCTTAGCGTTTTCCTCGACTCTCAACTAGTCGTTCTCCAGCTCAACAATGTTTACCATGTACGCGATCCGTGCCTCTTTCACAAATACCTGCAGGTTAGGCTGTTATCTCGACATTTTGATTCCATTACATTTACACATATACCAAGACAATTGAATCAAACAACAGATGAAATAGCTAACATGGTGTTAGATTGGCATATATCACATCAACCTACACATACATGAACATCTCATACATCTTGTCACAACATATAGATAGAATAGACATCATCATCATCAACAAAAAACACATGTAGACAACATCAGGATCTCAAAAAATATGTATACTCATATATATGTCATCCCCTCAGGCCATCTGCATGTTTACATACAAAAATACATGTATCCGTAGGCCTATACAGCACCTCGGTACAAAAAACCAGCTCACCATCCTATCAAAAAGGTATACAATATACATCCATCAGGTTGTCTCTATCGTACCCCCAGCTTCTCCTCCCTCAGGAGGAGGTGGTGGCCCACCCCCACCTGCCCCAGGCGGTGGTGGTGGAACACCTACAGGACCCTCCTTCCCCGGTGGCAGGCATCCAATGGTCATCGCGGCGAGCACAGCTGCTCGTCGCACTATACCCCGCCATGGTGGAGGTACTCCTATGCACTGCTCCAGGAACCCCTCATCTTGGATACGGATCCACATGCCCTCAGGCACGTCCTATAATACCATCTCCAGACGACAACGTATATCATCAAAATCTACTCCGGTTGTCGCGGGAGGAGCGTGTGATGGCCCTGCACCGAGATCATCAAACCGACGCTTCCTCGCTGCCCTCTTGGGCTCTGCTGGTTGCCCCGCAGCCTCATCCTGCCGACGTCTCTCTCTGCATGGCCGTCTCTCAAGATCTTGCTGAACCAACGCTCTCTGCATCTCCACCTCGTGTCCGCGAGGTGCCACATCTGCACATGCACCAAACAACAAACAAAAGATCGTATCAACATCTATATCACATATGAACTGATATATCAAAAGATAACATAAATCAAAACATATACAAAACTCAACATACCTCGATGGTCAAAAACCTCCCTAGGAGGCAGTACCATGTCTGGGTCCCCCCGGAAGTCCACCGCAGCATAGGGGTACCGAAGTATCACTTGCGGCATCTACCGCCATATCTGTTTCGCCTGCACTATAAAATAGTGGTGAGCTTTTCCACCACCGTGGCGAACCAAAACTGATGACCACCACCTCAAGCGCGGATCTCGTGCCCCTGGCGCCTCTAGTAGAACCCTCGGGTGCAGCATAGGAACCCTCTCCAAAAACCAGGCCACTAGGATCGAGCCGAACGTGAACTCTCCTGTACCTGTGGACCGACATCGATCCAACTGCGCGATCATCCGCGCATGTAGTGTTAGTCCCCATGCAAACCGCTCACGGCCCACCACCACCCTCTCCAGCACCAGCAACTGGCCACCACTAATCCGTTGGGTCACAAGTGACCCATACACATGAACAATCATCGCCGCTCTGCAATGATGCACCAGGGAATCTATTCCACTAACACTCACTACAGTCCCAGACATGTAGTTCTCGCCTGAGCAATATCGCTCGACGATCGTAGCAAGGGGTGTATCCCTTGGCAACACAGGCTCTGTTGGCAGAGGTGTTCCCCGGAAGGGGAGCCCAGTCAAAAAATAGACATTCTCCACCGTAGTGAAGGGGATTTGCTCTCCTCGCACGAGGAAGCAGTGCAGCTTTGGACTCCACATCTGGAGCAGGAACTGCAGTAAATACTCATGTGTTCATATCAACGGGCACTCAAAAAACTTTAGAAACCCACAGGTTGCTAAAGCCGCTCGCACCGCAGGCCCTGCATTGGCCACAACATCTCGCAACTGCGACCAGTCTCCCTCATGCCACCGAACATCCATAGTCATTGCTAGCCACCTGCACACAACACAGAGTCCTATATCAGCTTATGCAACCATCCAATGCATCAAAAAGCCTCATTTTTTACCCTTCAACCTTGCCTCATAGGCGTGGTTTTTTCACCCACAGGTGCGCACATATGAGCACCTGTTCATTACACAAGCGCGCTCTTGCACGCGCCTATTCATTACACAGGCGCGCTCTTGGGCACGCCTGTTCATTACATAGGCGCACTCTTGAGCATGCCTATCCAAACTTACAGCTGCACTCAAGAGCGCGACTGTCCACCTCAGAAGCGCGCCCCTAGGGCGCGCCTTAAATTCCCCCTCACACGCACCCATGGGCATCTATTAGGTGGACAAGCGCGCACATATGTGCGCCTTCCAATGAATCACCCATGCATGTGGGCCCACATCCTATAAAAAATTCCCTCAAACCCCCTGTACGGCCCCCCGTACCTACCCTGCCCAAAAATTGGAAACCTATTTCTATGCAGGATGATCAGACCACTAACCTGAGACTCGCACACCGTCGATCGGATACCTCATGCTCCCTGAAACTCCAAATCTCCTCTGCAATCTGCTCGTCCAGTCACTGGAGCATCAGGTACAAATGAGGTGGCAATGTGGGCGCTACAACTATATATAGGCCTTTTGCCAAACTTCCACTCACCATTCCGGGAGCCCAAGGTGTCCATTTTTCAAACCGTCTTTAGCCACGGGATCAACATCCCGCTGAATACATCACGGTAGTCCCTGGGTCACTTTTCGTCCTACGCACCTGGGACGCCCTTTTTTCCATATCATGGTAAGGTACACACGCGCATAGTCACATTTGTCAAATACATACTCATATCTTTGATTCTCTTCAGATATAGTTCACTTTGGATATTTGGTTGTTATGTGCGCAGGTACTTGCTCATCGGTCACCGGCATCATCCCTTCAGGTATATATATTCATCACTGGCATGTAGTCTCCCCCATTGTATTTCATTTCCTTTTCTAGTCACACCCTCTGATATTTTCCTTTAGGATCCTCATTCCCGGCTTTGCAGTACTCACACCTCCATTTTCATCTACGGTATTGTTACCCGGTAGCTTTCTTACCCACATGAGTTGTCCCATTCATAGCACCTTTTGGCACTTTTTGACACTCATGCTGTTCTTCATTACCCTTTAGGGATGGGAGTCCGAGTAGTCTTTCATCATGTTGCGAATCAACCACATACTTCTTCTCCTCATTTTGCTAGATTCCCATATGGACTCCCAGATCAACTCTTTATAGTTCTATTCTTTTTTTTACCTGCACCTCCGCAGGATCTTGAAGCCTCCATATCATCCACCATCAGTTTTCGCATCTGCGAACCTATCTTCATTTCACCTACCTCATACAGAAACTCACCAACGGGGCCCCCACCCTTCATCTGTTTTCCACGAAATTTCTGCCCTCCCTGGGGCAGTCATTTCACACTGGGGCACCCATTTCTGTATTTGTACATTTTTTCCCAAATTATTCATTATTTATTTGTACAAACGCCTTTATTTCCCATCATTACATTTCCTTTTGTCGTCACCATTGCCGACTTTCTTCCTTTTGGCCACATGCAACCCATGTCACCCTTGGTTGGAGCATCGCTTCTCATCTATCCCTGCCGGAATCGTCCATATCTTCAGAGTACTTCACAGGTCACTTGCCTCTACCCTCTAAATTTGTTCACCTTGTCCCGCCTCTGGCACAACTTATCCTCAGTCTTGGCGTCCCCCTGACACTCGACCTTGTAACACGGTTGCAACCACTCATTATATCATACACCCTCCAACCAAGGGTAGTCTTGAGTCTTCCCACTTTTTGAATTCGTCCATGTACCTCTGCCACTTCCTCACTTCAGTAGATTCTATGAAGCCCTTTGCTTCTGGGAGTCATGTTACCCTTTTGTCGACAACAACACATTTTTTCCAGAAGGGCGACAGTCTCTTGATTCTCATCCTCCATTTAATGAGAGATCTCAGACGGCATAGGGTGAAATGCCATTGCTCCCTGCTGTCGTTGGCCCCCATAACATTCGACGCCAACACTTTCTCATGTTATGGTGGGTCTTACTTTGCGACTATTGCAATTCTTTTTATCATTTGTCGAAGACCTCTGAACCTGGTAGGGCCATCAATGCCCA
>ML785855.1:795419-807048 GCA_009831015.1 Picea engelmannii
TAACAAGTTAACTTTGCCACTGTTTTACCATCAATTATGAGAAATCATATTATGAGAAATCAAATATATACATAAGATAAATTGCTATTTTGAATTCCAAAATTATGAAATATATATATGTACATATACATTATAATAAAAGTATGAATAATAATTGTTGTAGGAAAATCTCCCTGCGGACAGGTAGATCGCCTCTAAGAGCTTGACCTTAACACTAGACAGAAAAGTGCTTAACATGGACACTGACTTCCTTTCAAATCTATCTAAACTAATACATGAGAAGGAAGGATAACAGAAGTACCTCTTTATCGACGTTTGTCCTTTCACGCTCTGAGTTGCGCTCCAATCCTTTGCTCCTCACTGAGTTCTGTAGACAAACAAGATATGACTACTTCCTACTCTATTGATATTAGCTTGAAAATAGATCTATCAATTAATGATAAGTTCATGTAACATCAGACACAAACTAGAAAGAAACAGGCCAAGCGTGTCATATTAATGAGAATAACGACAACAGTACTTACAATTGTAGATGCGAATGCGACAGCTTCGTCAAGTCCCCTTCATCTAACCCTTGCTCGAAAGATCCACAACCTGGTTGACAGCAGCTTCACTGATCACTTCTCCTTTGGCTGACTGTGTGTCTCCTATGAGATCATAGGTTTCATGCTAGCAATTCTTCCCTCTTTCCACCATCATAGAGCTTGCTTATATAGGTTGAGAGGAGCTTAACTTCTTGAGTTATGTTTAGAACAAGTTGGGAACCTCCTCCTTAGATCAGGGATCTCTTGATGAAACCAAGAATTCAAGTACAAATGCCTCCTAATCTCGAAAGATCCTTTCCTTATTCTCCTCACCGGGATAACAACTGACCCAGATTAGGGAGCGCTCCTTAAAAAGGGGCATCAGAGCGCTAGAACGCTCCCTAAGAAGCTTAAGGGGAGCACCAACGCTTCAAAAGTGGGCAGCACTCCTTCAGAGGGGTGAGGAAGCGTTATAACGCTCCCTAAGGCCTTATAGGGGAGCGCCAGCGCTCCTAAGGTTGTTTCAGAGGAGCGTTCACCCTCAAAACTCTTGATTGAAAGCCCTTTTCAGGTGTTAAGAGTTATTTTACTCCAGTAAACCATTTCTTCTTCTCCAAATCAAGTACATAAGATGTTTTAAGTGCCTCCTTAGTGTCGTCATTATGGCAACATGATTCAACAACATCTGCGACACTTGTAACCAACTTGCGACACTTGCGAAAGTTGTAAGGAAGTTGTGACACTTACGACAATTGAGAGGAATATGCGACACTTATCCAGTTGAGTAATTTTGATGTGGAACAGAATGCCCCCCAAAGTATGAAGTCAGAAGATGCGAACTGATGACTGAAATAATTTGTAGACGTTCAAGCAAGGGTATAGACTCAGAGAACTTGACGGAAGCTGCACACCAACATCCAACAAATATCATGACATATTTAAAAACCCAAGGCATGCATACCTATGCTTGGGTGATCGAGACTTGTAAGGTATGGCCGCCATAATATACACTGCGGATCCATAATTTTATTGAAAAAAGGGTATAGCCACTGAAGATACAATGTGGATCTATACTTTGATGACTCGGACTGATCGTAGCCACGAAAGATACACAGTGGATCTATGAGATGACAAGACATAGCCATTACCAATACAAAGTGGATCTATGTAACAGTGTATGTGTTCGTTGTCCAATAAAAACTCCTTCACAACCTGGGCAAAGCATATATCAAAGTGATTACTCAACCCAGGGTATTCTTACCAATCCCAGTGTGATATGATTCTAACCATGTGAATAGATGTCTTGACGTCGAACATGGCAAAAACCACTTGATTACCGGTCAATGAGGTAAACTGTTAACAAGTGCGAGGGAGATCACCATTAATGTCAATGATTCCCAAGGTACCTTAGTACATTCCATCGAACGTGAATAGATGAGTTGAGGTCAAACATTTGTGGAATCATTTGATCAGAGGTCAATGAAGTAAACCCATTGTCGAATGTGAGGAGGCCTGCCATTGAGGCATGCAGGTCTCAAAGTACTAACTTGTTTCTAAGTCTAATTCTCGGATAATGTGTTGAAGTCGATAGGAATAGACTCGTCGAGGGAGGGCCTTGATGTATCCCCCATCAACGACGCGAAACGCATATAAATATGTAATTGGTAGATCAAAAGAACATGGACTGACACGAGTTTTGAGACAAGATATTTGGGATGGTTGACTCTCGAGGCGGATACTTCCCTTGAACACTGAGGCACAACAACAAAATGTGACGTGGACCAATACTTATGCAATGGATGCGATGACTTGCATCGGGTGACCCAAAGGAGTGAAAGGAACTCAAAAGATTGGCTCAGTGCAGAGGTTCATCAGGTTATGATATATGTAAATGACAAAGTGTCGTGTTCAAGGGCGACTCTAAGAAGTGCTGGATGATGTTCTCAAGAGACTGCTTGGCTTGATCCTTTCAATTTTTTCCCCCATCCAGATAGATGAGTACCTCTTTTTGATTTAACGAGCTCGAGGAGGATAACACATGTTCGATATAACTCACCTTCGGTAAGTTCCTCTTCCTTTGTTTAACGAACCGAAAGAAGTAAGGGATCGGTCCCGTATGGGCCTGTCGATGTGTGCTTTTAACGAGTCCAAAGACATAAAACTTGAAGGTTTTTCGGGATTATAGAGTTTGGAAAAATTCTTAAAAGAGAACTCTCTCAGTTCCTTTTTCGTACAGTAGTCCAACGAGATCGAAAAAGGGTTAAACTATCGCTCGCAAGACGCCCTTTCTGACCTTTTCACGAGTGTGAAAGAAAGCAAGATCACTCGACAATATTTTCATATTTAGAGAGTCTGAAAAGGGTTTAAAGGAGACTCCAGGGGGGTTCCTTTTTCATGTGTTCGTATCCAGACAGGTCCGAAAAAGAGATAAAAGTTTACCCAGTTATGTTCTCATATTGTCGAGCTCGAGAACGAACTAAGACTATGCTCATAAGTGAGACAAGGTGAATAACTGATCAGGACTACCAGGAAACCTGCGATACCAAAGCTACAAACCAGAGTTTAGTGAAGCCATTACATCATTAGAGAAACCCAAAAATGACCATACCTTATAAAGAATGGAATTTTATAAATAGAAATTGATTTGAAAATTCATTTACCATTTCATTTGCAAGGATTTTTGGAGTAGTGGAGAATCTCATTTTGGAGCAAATCTTGTTTTTCTCGCTGCCGGATCTACGATTGATCATTTCACTTGTCGTTCAAACCAGGTAGGTGCCCATCCCTTTCTCTTTCAATTAAATGGTTTTAGGTTTGTTTTCATAGCATTATTTATTTTAAAACACAAAGCCCTAAGTCGCCCCTCTTTGAACCAAATCGGACTCCTTTTAAACATTAATAAAATAGGGGGATTCTTTTGTAAAAATGCATTAGAGAAGGGTTGTTAGGATGTCTACACCCTTGAAATCAATTAGGCAGGTCATTCTTAGCAAAAGAACTCATAAACATTCTCCCCAAATGCCCACGCACCCCCCAAAGTCGTTTTGCATTTTTAAAACGTTTTTATCATTATTTAACAAATGTTAAAGTGCATGGTGGTTAAAAAGAGTGAGTGGTATATTTTAGATGACATGGGTACTTTGTTTCATGTTTTAAAATGCTTTTTGAAAATCACTGAAATTACCAAAACGTGAGGAATAACGAAATTCTTGATTTTTTGTTTTGTAGGTGTCTTCGGCAATCATGATTGAATGGAAAGAGAGGGAACATGAGATGGATGATTTGGCCGCTCTACGGAGTCCTCATACGTGGGCCACTTTGTGAGCTTGCGGCTTGCTCAAGTTCTTCAAATTACAAAAAAATGAAGAGAGAGGTGTTACTGCTTGAGCATATGATTGGTCTTTGGGATGTTGTGGAACAGGGATTTCGTATCGGCACACAACTTCTAACCATCGAGTTGGAGGATGTGTACCTTTTTGATCGGCCTCTCAAGAAGAGGGGTCCCTATATCTTTCACTGGGCAGAGGGCATTACCTGAGCAGGTGGACGTGTATCTAGCACGCCACTCTATTTCGGGAGCAAGGTTGGTAGGGGGCAGGATCCCTATCAAGAATATACGAGATCTGCCTCTCCGGTCTATATTATTTTCTATTAAGAGCATGACAGGTAGCACTAGCGCTCACATGGCATTGATATCATAGGCGACCTATGGTGTTCAATGTTTGGAACCAACACTGTTCAACTGGAGTGTAGCATTCCTTCGAAATGTGAAGGAACAGATCTCAAGGTGCAGGACTGGTCAGAAGCAGTTTGGCTATGGCTCGTTTTTGGTCTCATTTTTTCTAGAGCACATCCCTTAGATGCAGCCTCAGATAGAATTGGCAGTACGCCCAGTGGACGAACCTCGGATGGAGAGGTGGACTAGTCTGTCTCCAAGACTAGTTTCGGAGTCAGAGTTCCACTTCACTGGTGATTTATTTGCCTGGATGAGATGGCAGTACCTTTGGATAGAGGACTTCCCTTATGCCGATGTGGACTTTCGTGGGAGTATGGACTTGATTTTGCCCGCAGGGGAAGACTGGGATGAGGCAGGTAAGAGATTAAGCCATACCTTGTCTAGTTTTTGTTTTTTAAGTTTTTGATGTATATGTATTTTTTTGGGTATGTAAAAGAGTTTTAATAGATGTTTTGTTTCCAACATGCAGACAAGGGAGCAGTGCACCCAGTTGATATACCAGTACCAGGGCATCATGAAGGTGCCCCAGTTGCAGCAGATCCAGTGGTACCAGTGATGGGTCTCCGGGAGGTCGAAAGAAACCTCCAAGGCCTTACGATGGGCATCCCTCCTCTACGAAGGGGGGAAGTGCCTTTACATTTGCAGCGGCACACTGTAGGGGTACCAGAGAATATCAATTCTTTGTTGAGGCACATAGTGCATGCAGTAGTATGTTACTCACAGCATAACGCAGTGCGGGGAGATTAGAGTCTCCCTATGATCATGTTTTTTGTATGCCTTGTCAGGCGACGTTGTATGGGTGAACAGATCCAATATTTTTCTCTTTCACACACTTTTTGATTTAAAGCAAATATTTCAGTCACGTCATATATATATATATATATATATTTGAGTTTTTATGATGCCGATGATTTGTACATGATGATGTCTGTGATGTGTTTTAATTTACATGTAATGTACAGTTTTTGCTTTCCTTGAATCTTATCTGTGGGCTAGATACTGATCCATGATATAATTAGCTAACGAATCTGAAACACTATTAAGTTCTCTCGGAATGTGTCTATATTCAATGTAATCGAACACTCATTCAAGACGACGAACTTGCAAGTGTAGATGTAGCAGGATAGGACTACGGATAGCGTAGATGCGGTTGAGTTGATAAACCACGAGTTGGGAGTCTAAGTAAATCATGATACGAGAGATACCTAGGGAGGAAGCTTGGGTCAACAGTCCAATGACAGCGTGGTATTCTGCCATATTGTTGGTTGCTGGTCCTAAACAGATGCCTCCTGAACTCACCACATCGTCAAACTGATAAATAACCCATGTTGTCGAAGAAATGTTCTGGGTATGTCGGTTGGCACCATCCGCGAACCCAAAAAAGATAGGAAAGGCAGACGTCATCTGCGCATGAAAACACAGGCACAATCATGAGTGGCAACGGTAAAGACTCGAGGACGCGAGAGAAAAAGACACACCAAACTAAAATACAATAATGTACAAAGTACATATGCTAGGTGATCTAGGCATAGTACTTTTTAAGGTAAATCCCATTTCGGGGCTCTCCCAGGGAAATTCCATCATGATCTACTAGTTCATAAGCACCTCTGTGTAAAACACGCTTCACGATGTAAGGGTCGTGCCACATAGGTTCTAACTTTCCTGTTCCCAATTTATCGTGTGCTTGGTCGTAAATGAGGACTAAGTCTCCTTCTACAAAGGCTCGAGGTTGGACGGATTTGTCATATTGACTCTTAATTCATTTCTGATGTGCCTCATTAACGAGAGAAACATCGCAGTGTGTTTCATCCAGCTTGGATAGATACAAGAATCGTTCTTCTTCCGCAGAAGTATGGGGCAGGAGTTCTACTTTAAATTTGAGTGATGGAATTTCACACTCGATTGGTAGGACTGCTTCAATGCCATAGACCAACTGGAAATGAGTGAATCCGGTTGAGGTTTTCACCGAAGTGCGATAGGCCAAGAGAGCGGAAAACAGTTGTAAATGCCACGATGTTTTTTTTTCCCCTACCATGCATTGGATCATGGTTTTTAGGACTTTGTTGATAGCCTCAACTTGCCCATTTGCTTGAGGGTAGTAGGGGGATGAGTTTTCATGGAGAAAACCCAATTTGACATGTAACTCGCTCATCATCTGGTTTTTGAAGTGTGCACCATGGTCGGTGACAATGACACGTGGTACACCAAAATGAGTAATGATATGGTTGAAGAGGAATAGAGCTGCAGTACGACCATCATTCAGGAAGGTAGGCATAGCCTCAGCCCATTTGGTGAAGTAGTCGACGGCGACGATGATGTAACCGTATCCCCCGGCTGAGGTAGGCTTACACTGCATGAAATCGATACCCCATTTAGAAAAGGGGTCGATGGCAATAATGGGGTGCAACGTAGTAGGGTGGGTGCGTGCCTTCTTGTTGAAGATTTGGCAGGGTGGGCATTTTTTGATGGCCTCGATGCAATCTTTGAAAATCGAGGGCCAAAAGTAGCTGGCACGTAAGATTTTTTGGGCTGTGGCCATCCTGGAAAGGTGACCGCCACAGACACCAAGGTGACAATCGTTCAAAACGCGTTCAGCCTCTTCGTGAATTAGACATTGCCGAAGGATGGTGTCAATACCACGGTGATACAAAGTGTCGCCGAGGATGAGATAATGGCGAGAGTGGTGACGGATGTGTCGATGCTCTTCGCAAGAGATGTTGGGCTAAAATGTTGGGTTTGAAGGTAGAGGAGACTGTCTCCATACCAAGGGTCAGAGGTGCTGATGAGGAARAGAGATTCATCGGGGAGAGAATMTCTAGGTTCAGTGTTTTCATCGACACAAGGGAGAGCACAGATGAGCTCGACAAACACCAGGGATTTTTTGGCTTTAGCCTTTGTAAACTCGAGATCGAATTCTTGAAGAATAACGATCCATTTCGAATATTTTCCCCCAAGTACTTGACGCGTCAAGACGTGGTACATGGGGTTGGAGTCTGTGATTACCGCGGTGGTGCGTAATAAGATGTAGTGGCAGAATCTTTGGACAACAATGACAACTGCCATAGCCAGTTTCTCAACATGTGAATGTCTGAGTTCGGGTCCGGATAAACTCTTGCTCAGATAATAAATCACGTGTTCTTCGTCGTTAGAGTCCTCTTGAACTAACACCATCGCAATGGTAGAGGTAGAAGCGGCCAAGTAAAGGATATAATCCTTTGTATATTCAGGAGGATGTAACAAAGGATCATGGGTCAAAGCGTGCTTGAGAGCGTCGAATGACCATTGGGCAGTGTCATCCCATATGAAAGGGACGTTCTTTTGCAGTAGCCGCATAAATCCTTTAGTGATCTCGGCATAATTGCAGATGAAACGGCGGAGAAAGTTTTCTTTGCCTTGCAAACTTTGGAGTTGGGTTAAGTTGGTAGGTGGGGGTAAGGCTAGGATGGCCTTGATATTTAAGGGATCCACCCTGATCCCATCTTTGGAGACGATGAAACCGAGGAGTCGGCCGGATTCGACAACAAAAATGCATTTATGTGGGTTCAGATGAATATGATAGAAACGACATCGAAGAAAGATTGCCCGCAAGTGACCAATGTGATCAGGTCGGTTGGATGAATGGGAGGGTAAATCATCAAGGTAAGGTTTCGCGATATGCTTGATGTCGTGGAAAGTGTACGACATGGCTCGCTGGAAAGTAGCACCAGCATTTTTAAGGCCAAATGGTAGATTTCGATAGGCGAAAGTTCCCCAAGGGCAGATGAAGGCTGTCTTATGTTGATCAGCAGGTAAGATTTCAATTTGGTTATATCCAAAAAATCCATCCATGAAAGAGAAGATTACACTTCCTGCGCAATTATCGATGATTTGATTGATGAAAGGCATAGGGTAGTTGTCCTTGGGACAAGCTTTGTTGAGATCTCGATAATTGACGCAAACACGGATGGTCCCTTGTTTTTTGGCAACTGGAACGAGGTTGGAGACCCATTCTATCAAAGGGATGGGATAGATGAAGCCAGATTTTAGAAGTTTTTCAACTTCTGCCTTTATAGCTGCCATTTTCTTGGGGTGAACCGGGCAGAGTTTCTGTCGAACCGATTTTGCATCAGGGTAAGTCTTGATTTCATCTATGATGATTGAAGGGTAAATCCCTGGCATTTCCTCATAGCTCCATGCGAAGACATCGCAGAATTCCTTGAACAAAGCGGTGTAAGAAACCACTTCGTCAGGCGTGCAATTGGCACCAAGATTAATGTTTTCTACGACACCTTCTTTGACTGAAATGTCAATTGTGATTGTAGTAGAGATGTTACCCATGTTCCCCTCAGAGAAATTATCTTGTGTGAGGATAGGGTATTGTGGAGAATCGGTAACATCGGGGGGGAATACAGATCGTATGTCTTGCACTTCTTCTAAAGGCGGAAGAAAAGAGGATCAATGGTGGTTATCATCCCAGGGTAAATCATCAATCCTGAGCATTTCCATAATAGATTCGTCTGAAGGAAAAATGTGGGAAATGTAATCAACGACAGATGATAGGGAATCCAAACACGAGGGCACCGAGTAAGCATCGGGTGCCAATGAATGTGAATTGTTGGGAGAGGGAGAGGTAGATTGGATAGCTATGTATGCGGCCTCGGCTGGGCTGAGTGGCATGGTGTCACTGAGCACATCGAATTCCAAAGGACTAGGTACAATCCAAGGATCAGATGATTCCAAGGATTGATAAGGCATAGTTGAGATCATGTTGATGGTAGCAATGTGGTGTGCAGTAAGTGGAAGTGGTGTAGGGAAAGTACCCATAAGGCTAGAATCTTTCAATAAGCCAACACCAACGCTTTCATATGTAACTGGGTTGTCTCCCAAAAAAAGAATGTTGTTGGTGGTAGGGATGCGAGTGTCGGGTGTACAGAAGTCAAGTTGATTGACGGTGACAATTTTGCCTTGATGGGGGAATTTTACACATTGAAACACCGACGAGGCGATGACATTCATAGCGTAGAACCAACTTCTTTAGAGTAATAGGTTGTAATCGAGGGGAGCATTGACCACCTCGACATCAACGGTAACAGTTTTACCGCCCAATTGAATGACGAGGGATTGCAGTAATCCGTGAGGATGGAAACCTCGTCCATCAAAAGCGTGTAACATCGTAGGGGATTTATTAAGGGCAGGTGATTTTAAGCCTTTCCAATAGGCTAGAGACATGACATAGGTAGAGGCTCCCTCATCCAGGATAGTTCGGTGGATTTGTTGATTGTGAACAACAACATCGATTTGGAAAGCTAGCTAGTGGTCGAGTCGCAGTTGATGATCATCCAGATTAAACGTGATGTAGTTTGATGACTCGATATTGAAAGCACCAATAGAATCTAAGAGAATCCTACATTGGTTAGGACAATGTTGTAGAACTTCCAATGCGGACATGGCACACGGGGCTTGGGACAAATCTTCTATAATATTGTAATTTTGGGCAGCCTGTGAATTAGGATTGAAAGTGGATTTCTGGATGGTTCTCTTAGGAGGGCGTAAGATGGATTCAAAAGAAGGTTTCTCAATCTGAAGTGTCCCGGATGGAGGGCTAACAGATGGAGGATTAACAGCAGATGGTAAAGGATCTGGCGAAGAACCGTTAGCAGTCTTCGGCTTGTCGGGTTTAACTGGTGTGTCGTATGTCGCAGAATGAGTGGTTATATTAACCCCGTTGAACATGTAAATGTGGGCGCTTTTCGAGGCCTCATCAGGGGGTTGGTTGGAACTGCCCCCCGGCGTGGGGGTTTGTGCAACCAAATATTGTTGTTGCGGAAAAGGCTGAGTAAGCACGGCGGGTTGCGAATTTCCCTTGAAAAGTTTAGCCACTTCATCACAGTGTGGGAAATCTAGAGTGTAGTGATCATCACCAAAAATGAGACATGGGAATTTCGGTTTTTGCTGTGGTTGTTTTCCAGCAGCAGGAGTTTGCGATTGGGTTTTGGGTTGTTCATTGTTATTGTTCTTCTTTGTTTTGTTTCTCGCTTTCTTCTTGCCTCCAAGTTGTTGTGAAGGGGTTGATTGGACCACATTCACATCAGAGACCTGAGTTTGAGGGGGGGTAGAAGAGGGTACAGTCGAACTGGGAGTAGCCATCGAAGCAGGTTGCTGAGTCGTTCCAGTGGACTGGGTGGTAGATTGGGTTTTGACGGAGCCAATAACTCCATCCGCGTGCGAAGCAGTCAATGGTTTGGATGGATCGTTAGTGGCATGGGTAGCGTTCAGTATCAACTCATACAGAGTACCGAATTGTGAATAGACTAAGTCTAAGTACTGAGCTCGGGCGATGGCTTCTTCCTCAGTGACCACACCGCCCATGGCAACATCACGAGCGATCTGGGGTAATAATGATTTCGTGAACCATTCCGCTAATAATTGGTCGGGGATGACCGCTTTGATTAGCCTTTGTCGTCGTCTCCATTCATGGATATGATTAGAGATGTGTATGGAAGTTGTTTGACGAAGGGAGTTTAATAGTTTAGTACCCGTCTCGTATCGAATGGGCAGTTGGAAGTGTGTGAGGAAGGACATGGCGAGGGAGTTGAAATCGTGGAAAGATTCGTGTGGTAATTCAATATACCATTTTACTGCGGAACCCGTAAGTGTTCGTTGGAAAAGACGCAAACAAATAGAGTCATCCATGAGGGAGTTGGATGAACACCACAAATGGAAAGTCATCACGTGGTTGTTTGGGTCTTCTCTGGATTTTTCGTCGAATTTGGGGATATCAGAAGGAAGTTTTGCTGGAATAGCTGGCCAAACCGGAGAATGATAAATTGGATCATTTGTTAACCGAGACAAGTCTGGAAGATCTAGGGTAGCCAGAAAAGGTAGTTGTCGGTTAACCTGTGGGTAATGTTGGTGTGGTAGGGGTACACCAGTGGGGTCCATTACCGGGTTATGTGGATAATTATAACTAGTGGTCCCTCTCATATGAGGTTGGTTTTGACCAAGGTACGCAAGATTTGAGGTGTTTTGAGAAGCATTTGTGAGCGGAGCATAAACGGATGGGTTTTGAGGGTTATAGGGTGGGTTTGGAATTTTTCCATAAGGGGGTTGTTGCGGAGTCTAAACAGTTTGTCCCGTGGAGGCATGCAAATTTCCTTAAAAAGGGACGCTCCACGGATTGGGTGCGACGAACACATTTTGTCCTTGTAGTTGATGGTGGACTCTGACTTGAGGTTTCCCCCCAGCATGAGGGTGTTAAGGTCCTAACCCGCACATAGGTAGATTAATGTATTCGGATGTAATAAAGGTCAATATTAATAAGACCTTTCAATAAAATAGAATAAGGCGGATGTAAGAAGACCTAATAGAAGCTTCCGCTTCTAGAAGGATC
>ML785856.1:7863-17889 GCA_009831015.1 Picea engelmannii
TGAACCTATCTTACATAGGTCAAGGAGTAGTGAAGAACAATACATGTATGTATACAAGTTTCACTTGGATGAATATAACAAAGATATATTGTCCCAAATGTGTGTATGGGTGTATCTATCTGAATGAATGGTAGAACTTCTGTCATTTTTCAATCCTCTGTTGTTTATGTTCTTAAATCCATGAATGCATTTGCTTTGTAAAATGTATGAGTCATTGTGATGATTAGATAAGTTTCAATGGTTTCTTTTCTTTGAGTGAGTGCAAGGTGTGCATAGTGTCCGCAAAGAGTGTGTGACTGAGTTTGGTCAGGATCGAAAGGTCAGAAGAGATAATATGTATGCAAGGAGTGCATCAACATCTGCAAAGGGTGCATAATAGATTTTTCAGACTCGAAAGTTTAGGAAGGTTAGCGTGATTCAATCAGGAGGGATAGAAGCGGTTGGAGAACAATCACAAGGAGTGTGAAATCATTCACCGAGGAAGTGAGTGTAGATGAAATTCTGTCGCAAAGTGTGCCCAGTCCAGGAAAATTCGACTAAGGGTCGAAGAGATTGTTCAGGGGAACAAATCAGAGAAGGAAAGATCAGGAAGAAGAGCGAAATAAATCTTCAAGGGGAGAAGTCCTTGGAGTCTTCACTGAACGTCAGTGAGTGAGGTTTTTTTTCAGAAGGATAAGAGTGATTCTAGATCGTTATATCTGATGAAGTTACAAGGAGGAGAATCGAGGAGTGTTTCAATACTTTGGATCTGACAAGTTGGAAACTTGGCGAAAGAAAAATCGCAATTCAATATTGATTGTTGATGACATGAGAGAATGTGGTGAAGGGAACCAAGTGTTCGAAATTTGGGAGAATGAAGATTGTAATTGAAATGCCTAGAGTTTCACGAGGTCACGAATTTTGAGACAGCGAAGGAGGTAGACCCACGGTCACAGCCGTGGTCATTTGTGGGAGAGCCTGTGTGTGTGGGTAAGGTAGTTCTGGTGTCGTAGGGACCCAAGGAGTCGCTCTGAATCAGAGACTCAAATGATCCAAGACCAAGAGGTCGCGGTGCCCTTTGAAGGGAAGAGGGTTTGCATCAGGAGTGGTATCAGAGTAGAGTATAGAATTGACTTCTGTAGGGAGAAGGATAAACGTCAACACAATTCTGCCTAGAAGACGTGCTGAACCACCTGTAGCCAACAAAGCAATGGAAAGAGAAATGAGAGAATTGCATTAGAATTGCGTGCGAGGATGGATGCCATGGAAACAACACAAAGGAGAGCATTGAATGCTAGAGATGTCAGCAAGGAAAAAATGGAAGAAGTAGAAGTTATAGAAGATGTAGCTGAGGATGCTACAGAAGAACGCTTGTTGAGAGATGTTATAAAATAGGGTACCAGAGCGAAGATTGGCATCCCGATGTATGAAGGAAATTTAGACACAGAAGAATTGCTTGACTAGATTCGAGCAATGGACAGGTATTTCGACTATGAGGATGTCGAAGAGGAGAAAAAGGTAAGACATGTTGTCACTAGACTGAAGGGATATGGAACACTATGGTGGGATGAACTGCAGGCCGAAAGAAGGAGCAAAGGCAAGCAAAAGATCAAGAGTTGGGATCGAATGGTAGCCAAGCTTAAGGCGAAATTCATGCCCAAGGATTACCAGATAAATCTATTCAGGAGGATGTAGAACCTGAGATAGAGAGGATTGACTGTGAAAGAGTACACAAAAGAGTTCTATACGATGAACATTAGAGTTGGACAGAGGGACATAGATGAATATAAAGTTTCTAGATACATTAATGGTCTGAGATATGAAATTCAATATGAACTTAGCATGACGATAGTCAGGACTATAGAGGATGCGTATCAAATGGCGTTGAAAGTAGAAGAGAAGTTGGATATAAGGAAGAGTCAGAAGAACATGGGTTGAAGCTCGAAAAGAGGGAAAGGAGTTCCCCAGGATAAAGCACAGAATCCCAAGGATGAGGTAGATAAACCACATAGTCACTCTGAGAGGGGAGGAAGTTCTCACGGAAGGCAGAGTGGTGGTAAAATTTCTTTTCCCAGAGGTAGAGGAAGAGGCAGAGGAGGAGAAGTAAGGTGTTATGCCTGTGGAAAGACAGGGCATATGTCTTGGGATTGCCACGAGAGGAAGAAAGGACTTGAAGCTCACATCTTAGAAGCACAGAAGTGAGATGCTGAGACAGAAGGTGCAAATGATGGAAGATCCCTGATGATGAAGAAGGTTCTTTTGAAGCAAGATCTAGAGACTGAAAAACCTGAGCAAAGGAACAATTCATTTAGGACAACTTGTAAAACTAAGGACAAAGTTTGCAAGGTAATAATTGACAGTGGGAGCACTGACAACTTAGTATCCACGGAAATGGTGGAGAAGTTATAGATGGAGACGACTGCACTTCTGACACCATACAAAGTCTCATGGTTGCATAAAGGTCATCAAGTAACAGTCACTAAACAATGCCTGATTAATTTTAAAATAGGAGGATATAGGGATGAGATCCTATGTGATGGGATTCCTATGGATGTCTATCATGTTTTGTTRGGAAGACCYTGGCAATATGATATAAATGTTATTCATGATGGGAGGAGGAACACATACACCTTAGAGAATAATGGTAGGACACACATGCTACTTCCAATTGAGGAAAAGAAGGTAAAAGAGGAAACCAGCGCCAACATACTTCTCATGAGTGGGAAGGAAATCCTGAATGAAGTAAAGATGGAACAAGATATGCAATTTTTTATAGTGAGGAAACCGAGGGTTATCCTTACCAGTACTTCATTGGGCGATTTTCCTGAGGAAGTTCAGGAGCTACTAGAGAACTTTGTTGATATTGTAGTGGATGAGTTTCCAAACTCATTGCCACCCATCAGGAGCATCAGTCATCATATTGACTTGTTACCAGGAGCATCGGTCATCATATTGACTTGATACTAGGAGCAAGTATGCCAAATAAAGCAGCATACAGATTGACGCCGCAAGAGAATGAGGAGGTGAAGAGACAGGTTCAAGATATGTTAGACAAAGGGTTGGTCAGAGAAATCTTGAGCCCATGTGCAGTACCAACTATATTAAGTCCAAAGAAGGTTGGAGGATGGAGAATTTGTATGGAAGCGAGGGCCATAAATAATACCACCATCAGATACAGGTTTCCATTACCAAGGATGGATGACTTGATGGATTTCTTAAGTGGAGCCAACTATTTTTCAAAAATAGATTTGAAAAGTGGATATCACCAAATCAGGATGAGAGAAGGCGATGAGTGGAAAACATCATTCAATATGAATGAGGGGTTATATGATTGGTTTGTTATGCCATTTGGCTTAATGAATGCCCCGAGGACTTTTATGAGACCGATGAATGAAGTATTGAAAGATTTCATTATTAAGTTTGTGATTGTGTATCTAGATGATATACTAGTGTTTAGAAAGAGTAAGGAGGAACACTTGAGACATTTAGCATTGGTGATGAGGAGGTTGCAGCAAGAGAAGTTGTTAATTAATCTGAAAAAGTCCTCTTTCATGAAGACATAGCTCATATATTTTGGTTTTTTTATTTCTTCAAATGAGGTGAAGATGGATCCCGAATAGGTGAAAGAAATCAAAGAATGGTCGTCATCGAAGAGTATTTTTGAGGTAAGGAGCTTCCATGGGTTAGAAAGTTTTTACTAGAAGTTCATCAGGAATTTTAGCAGGATTAGTGCTCATTTGATGGATACAGTGAAGAAAAGACACAGGTATTTCAATTGGATAGAAGAGGCTAAGAGGAGCTTCAACATATTGAAGTAGAAGATAACTAAACAACCGATAGGGCCATATAATAAGGTGAAGTTGAAAAAGATAGGGCCATGTAAAATCTTGAAAATATTTGGCGAGAATTCTTATGATTTAGAGTTGCCGGAAGATGTGGGTATATCAACCATATTCAACATTGTAGACATGTATCCTTATAGGGAAGGTGGAGCCGATGGAACATAATATCAAAGGAAAATTCATTGGGAGAAACAAATGTCTGTAGAAAAGAAGTCGTAGATGGAAAAGATCGTAGATCGACGAGTTGGGAAGAAGACCAAAAGCAAGATGTATTTCGAATACTTTGTGAGGTGGAAAGGACGACCAACAGAATGTGCTTGTTAGGTTAATGATGTAGAGATCCAAAAGCATTGAAGATCGATGCAGGATCTCATGGATAGGAGTCCATGAATTTTTCAGCCAAGGGAGTATGATGCAGGAGCATCACCAAGGAAGCACAAGCGTGGAAGACAACTGGGCACACTAGCACACATTTTGAAATATTTTGAATTTCAAACTGATCAATGTATTAATGAGATATATGACATAACTTTTGAATTATGAATGTCTTTAAATGATTGAAGGTTGAGCCATCACGAAAGATGATGGGGAAATGTATTTGGTTTTATGGATCAGATCACAGTACAGATTTGGAGCTTGCGCTCTTATTTGTTTGACATAATATTTATTGTAAAGGGTGTTTTGTAGTTGATAGATTTTAATTCCATTTAAGGTAGCATAGAGTAGTTGGAGGGAATGATCGAAGAGTGCCTCTTTGTATAGAACTTGTTAATATTTCCCAAAAAAGGATGGTTGATAGTTGTTGATAATCGTTGTTGTCGGGGATAGAAGAGAACCAAGCAATAGCTGAACCTATCTTACATAGGTCAAGGAGAAGTGAAGAAAAATGCATGTATGTATACAAGTTTTAGTTGGATGAATATAATAGAGATGTATTGTCCCAAATGTGTGTATGGGTGTATCTATCTGAATGAATGGTAGAACTTCTGTTATTTTTCAATCCTCTTTTGTTTTTGTTCTTAAATTCATGACCGTATTTTCTTTGTAAAATGTATGAGTCATTGTGATGATTAGATAAGTTTCAGTGGTTTCTTTTCATTGAGTGAGTGCAAGGTGTGCATAGCGTTTGCAAAGATTTCATGACTGAGTCTGTTTAGGCTTGAAATCTTACAAGAGATAGCGGAACGTATATGTATGCAAGGAGTGCATTGACGTCTGAAAGGGATGCATAATAGAGTTTTCAGACTCGAAAGTTCTCGAAGGTTATTGTGATTCAGTCACGAGGGATAGAAGAGGTTGGAGAACAATCGCAAGGAGTGAAAAATCATTCACCGAGGAAACGAGTGTGGATGAAAGTCTGTCGCAAAGTGTGCATAGGCCAGGAAAGTTTGACTAAGGTTCAAAGAGATTGTTCAGGGGAACAAATCAGAGAGGTAAAGATCAGGAAGAAGAGCGAAAAAATTCTTCAGGGGGAGAAGTCCTTGGAGTCTTCACTGAACATCAGTGAGTGAGGTTCGTTCTCAGAAAGAGAAGAGTGATTCCAAACCGTTAGATCTGGTGAAGTTACAAGGAGGAGAATCGAAAAGTGTTTTGATACTTCAGAGCCAACAAGTTGGAAACTTGGCGAAACCAAAATTGTGAGGTATGAAGTGACGATTCAATATCGACCGTTGATCACAAGAGATAATGTGGTGATGAGAACCAAGTTTTCGTAAGTCGGGAGAGTGGAGATCGTAAGTGAAAGGCCTAGAGTTTCATGGGGTCGCAAAGTCTGAGACCTCGAAGGAGGTAGACCCATGGTCACAGCCGTGGTCTTTTGCGGGAGATCCTGTGTGTTTTTCTAAGGTTGTTCGGGTTCCATAGGGACCCAAGGAGTCACTCTTACTCAGAGACTCAAATGATCCAAGACCGGGAGGTTGCGATGCCCTTTGGAGGGAAGGGGTTTTGCGTCAAACAATCGTCATGATTTATTGTTTCCATGCTCTCTAAGTCCACATCATCTGCATTATCTCGATTAAAATAATTAATAAGTAATGTTCTACTAGCTCAATAATTCATTGGATAAATAATGAAAAGATTAATATAATTTTTTTATCAATTATATTATTAAAGGTTTAGGGTTTTACATAAATACACTTGAATGACTAACAACAACATAAGAGACTTTGAATTGGTTGAAAGATTTTCCAACAGAATATTATAATCCTTTTAACTAAAACCATATTTGCATCCACCTTCTACCTATTTCATAATTTAACATGTGTCTTAAAACATCAATAACATGTGGTGTATGGGGTGAAACTTTTATTCCTTTTCATATCCTAGTCATTAGTGTTGGTAAGCTTATTATCTAGAAAAAGGTTGGTTACATGTCATGTTCTACTATGGAAGATTAATGGTTTGTAGTGTGTGCATATCTAGTTGATATATTAAGTTGATGTGTGAACTAGGTCTTACAATTATATTTTCCACCCTAGGGGAACATAGAGAACCTTCTCATGAAGGGTACAAGAGTATATATGAACATGTATCTAATACATCATTTTCCCTATGTTCTGTAGTTCATGTATGAAGGCGCCCTTGATACTCAGTTGGTCCAATATATTCTCCCCTGAATGAGAATGTTCTTCACATAGACAAGGATGCAACTCTTCTTGAGTCGTGTTTTAGTTACACTATGTGAAGTCTAGTTTTGCATGCATACATTGGAATTATCACCCAAAATTTCATACATATATTGGAATCATCACCAGGAGTACACCCAACTTGGAATCATCAACAAGAGTGCATGCCTTCCTTGGAAACATTACTAGGAGTACTCTTCACATGTGGATAGGTTTAGGAGGGAGAATTCATGTTGCACGGATAAGAATAATTCACTCTACTTAACCATATCTAGTCAACTATGGATGGAATGTCGAGTTAACCAAGACTAGGTGATAGATGACTAGTGTTGCGGTTGATGCATTTCCTAAGTAAGCTCTAGAAAAGAAAATATGGTTCATTATATCATGAGATGGAGGACATATTTGGTGATTTATTTATGCATGGAGGTTTTCTTGGGGAGAAGGAGGAATAATTGAGAGTAAATTTACACTATTGGAATTCCAAGACAGTGAGGATGAAGGAAGAGATGAAGCAAGGGCCAAAGAGGACTATAACTTTGGACTCAATGTAATCAAACCACTATTGTAAGGTTCTCAATTTTTTTAAAAATATAGATCAATACTATTCCCACCCTTCAATGTTTTTTTCCATTCAATTACATGTTGGTGCTTATTGTTCTTTTCTTGAGTAAGGGAACATAAAACTATATTTATTTGAGTTTCTTTAATTCTTGAAAGGTTTGAGTCGTGTATTGATTGTCACATCTGTGTAGGAATAGGACGTGAGAGTTAGATCCAGATCTCTAGAGCTCCACCAACCATGACTACTCAAGGAAAATTGTTAGAACCAAATAATTATCTTTCTTTTATAGCTTAAATAACTCTTGAATCTTGTAGATCTAGGAAATCTAGTATTGCATTCTATTTGTTATCTTTAATGGATCAAGTGTTGATCCAAGGGAAATATTTTGTGTCCACAAGAGGATTTTTCTTCGTAATAGAATTGGTGATTCCACTCGGGAACAAAATTGTGATTCTTCCCTAGAATTAATTTCCCTTTCTTTCTCTACTTTTTGTACTGTCTGAAAACGTTTTTCTAGCTAGTCTCCTTCCTCCCCATTCAGTTTTTCCTTCTTTTTTTTTCCAGTTGATTTCTTCTTGATCCACCCATTAAATATTTTTGATTATATTTTCTTCTCTATATGCATTCTTTTCTAATTTGATGATTTTCATGCATGCGATGATTTGCATGCATGGTCGATTTGCGTACACGAGTTTTTTGCATGCTTGATTGGTTTACATTCATGGATGATTTGCATGCATGTCTGATTTGCATGCTTGAATGATTTACATGTGTGGTTGATGTGTATGCTTTGTTGATTTGTTGGTTCATTTTTGCATCTCTGTTTTTCTTTATTCAAATAAAAGACAAAACATAGTATTGCATGTCATAAGTTTTGTATTCAAAGATTACATTGGTATGATAAGATTGTGAAATTATGTTCATTCACTTGGGTGTTTTTTAGAGTTTATTGAGAGCATGTGAGTTTTTTGATATTCAATTTAAAAAGAAAAATATGAGAAGTGAAAAGTGCCTCCTTTCCTTTAAATAGAATTCATCGAAACAAACTTTGGATCTTATTTGGATGCATTTTATATCTTTTGGACTTGAAAAGTTTCACAAACAACATTAAATTTTCTTTCACCACCTTTCTATAATTATCATCCTTAAAAAAGACACTTAATCTAAATATGATTAGAATTTTTCTTATTACAACAAACCAACATAGATTAGGATTTAGGGCCTTGGTGCAGGGTTGGAGAGTTAACTCTAAAAGGGCACAAAACATAACTCAACATTATATCTTAAAATTGGTCAAAATATTTATGAACAGAGTTTTATGGAGGAAGGTATGGTCAAAATCCTGGTCAAATGGACAGAGTTTTATGGACAAAGGTATGGTTGTTTTATGAGTTTTATGGAGAAAGGTTTGGACAAAATCGTCGTGGAGAGAGTTTCATGGTGAAAATCTATGGAGAGAGTTTCATTGTCAAAATCTAATCGAATTCTGACTCTGACTTTTGACATAATTCCTATCTGATTTAAGGTTCATTTTAATCCTTATAAATAGAGTTTTAGTTTCAGGGATAAAAGTCTGATCAAAATTATTATGGACAGAGTTTTATCTACAAAACTCTGACTTTTGACTTAATTCCTACCAAAATTAGAGACTAATTTTACTAAAACGAAGTCCCGTATGCCCATATGAGTAACCTATTCCCAACTTTGAAGAAGTCCATAGAAACATAATTGATTTTAAATGCTGTTGTACAATGCAACAAGATATGGAATATAAAATATGAATCTATAAATAAATAAAATATATAACCTCGATATATCAAATCATAACGATCTATAAACATATTCCCTATAAAACATCAATCTCTAAATAAATAAATAAAATTAATAGCCCCGATCGATCAAATCTCAAGTGTTGAAGCAACAGTGTTGAATGAGAAGTTGAGCAAAGAAAGCAGATCCACCATGGATAAAATAGCATTCATATCTGTAAAAATAGAAGAAAAACACAGAGACAAAGCCACTCAGATTCGACCAATATACTTCTATATTTAATGTTTTGATTCAACTGAGGTTGAAATATGTAGCTCCATGCTCTAGGCCTTCCAAGGTAAATCCCCATTCATTCACTAGCACCAACTGGCCAGACGAATGGAGCAAAAGTGCATCATCTCTGAACAAAGCCTTGAAGTTTATGGGTCCCTTGGGGACTTCCATTGGAATGTCATTGATGATTACACTTATTAATGGGTCAACATTACTGATCGAGTCCTCCCACACGCTTCCTGCAGACCGAGATTAGTATTAGACATGGACAAGGCAACAATTTAGTCACGACAAAGCACAAGTGCATATGCATAAGTGTATATATTAGTGCTTATGTACCTTCATTCAATATTCTGTTGCTTCCTGTTGTTATTGCCCGTCCTATTTCCTGCATGTTACTGTATTGAGTATTGCTCATTTCTTGGCTAACCTGCAGGTTGTAATGGTTCCCGGAAGATGAAGAAACTGACACAACAGAAGAGGAGCGGGGTTGATTTCCAATCGTTATAGGTTTAGACTGTGATGTTGACATAGGGAAGTACACCAAATCGCTAAAAAGAGAAGGAAAAATAAGGAGTGATGTAATGCCCCATATTTTGACCTTAGGTAGTTAGAACATTGTTGTTTGCTAATCTTAATAATTCAAAGTTTAGCATTGTTTGGAGTCAGTTAGACTTGGTTAGACATTGAGATGTGTACCTCTAGACATATTTGTATGTTACATGATATATGCTCATGACAAAGATAGTTATTTGATTATTTGAACATGAAAATTAAAACGGGTAAGTTCGGTACATGTATACCAATTCAAGTTATGTTGTGAATGTATGATAGATGCAATGCATGATGTAAATAGGAATACATTTCTTAATTGAGCGTCGATGCAAATATGGATTCTTATATAAATTTGTGATGTATCTGCATCAATATGTGTTATTGGTGAACTAACCTACAGGATGATGAGCTATGTGAT
>ML785856.1:49381-60010 GCA_009831015.1 Picea engelmannii
TCTAATTTATGCCCGCCCCCCACCCTCATATACCCCACCCTCATATATGAGGGTGGGGGAGGGGCATAAATTAGAGAAAATACATTTTCTCTAATTTATGCCCCTCCCCCACTTTTCTCTAATTTATGCCCCTCCCCCACCCTCATATATGAGGGTGGGGTATATGAGGGTGATATATGAGGGGTATTTTCCCTAATTTATGCCCCTCCCCCACCCTCATAAATTTGTGTATGCAATGTAATGTTTAACATGAAAAAACAAATATATATTTTTGGATATAATAAAAATATTTGTGTTTCTCATTTCTAATTGGTTAATAGAATTGAAGTGTTATTGTTCCCTTCAAATCTTTCAATATGTAAAATTAATTATATAATTAATGAATATCACCAATCAACACATCTAAATATAAAAAATTGTATTATGTATTTATTATTATGCATTATTATATTTATTATCTAATATATTATTTATTTTATATTTATATTATATTTATGAATATTATAGTTCCATTTAACTATTATACATTTTGAATAACAAACAACCCTCAATTATTATCTTTTGACAAAAAATATTCATTACTTGTGCATTTAATTATATTAAGTTTCATTGTTCAACATGTATTTCCCAATTAACTAGGCTCAAGGACCATGCAACTCTTGTTATTATTATTGGTGTTTTTATTTTGGAAATATGATGAAGATGGATAATGATTATACATCTGAGAGTTATTTTTTAATTTCCAATCTCTAATAATTTATTATGATGATAAGTTTTATTATTTTGAAAATAGGATGGAGGATGCTAGATTGGAGGAGAATAATAAGTATATCTTGTCTTCTTTTAATATCCATCATCTAATAATTTAGTTACTCTATTATTAATGGGAGTTTTGGCAATTTAAGAAAGTGAGAACTTGTGGTTGGCATTAATGTAACTATATCTATATAATTGCAGATGTATGAAATGCAACTAGATCAATTATTGACAAAGTGGTGATATAGCATATTTTCTTTTAATCTTTCTCACCCAATAATTTAATTATTTTAAAAATTCTAATGAGAATGGGCAATTGACAAATGTCTATATAAATGTGGTTGATAGATGTAAATCCATATCAACAATCTAATAGTGATGTGCTAGTGATTACTCTTACCAATGAATCTCTTTGGTTATTTCCAAATGGGTCTTCATCATTTATAAAACAATGCAAGATTATTATTGGCATTAATGTGACTAGATGAATTATGAACAACCAATGGTGATACATTGTGTTTAGTGTTAATCTCCCCACTAAAATAATTTAATTATTCAAGTGCTAATGAAATGTATGATTAATAAATGACAAATTTTTATAATTGATGAATAATGATCTCTATTAACATTTTGATATCAATATGCTATTTAATATTCTTACTAGCAAATCTCCCTTGTTCATTGCAAATTATTAACATTAATGAAACAATGTATGAGCTTATTATTGGCATTAATGTGATTAAATAGGCCATAAATAACTTAATAAGTGGATAAACTCTTTTTAGCCATTTCTTCAAATTCAAAAAAAGATTACTTAATTTTTTTTAAAATTATTTATTTTTATTTAAAAATATAATGAAATTACATCATGTTATTTGAAAAACTAAAAAGAGTTAATAAATAACTCAATTTATATTTTAGACATTAATTTACTTTAAATGAATTAATAAATAAATAAATTTATATTCTAAAAATTAATTAATTTTATTAAAACTAAAATGAGTTAATAAATAAATCAATTTATATTTTAAAAATTAATTTACTTTAAATGAATTAATTAATAAATAAATTTATATTCTAAAAATTAATTAATTTTGTTAGTTTTTCAAGATATGATATATATATATATATATATATATATATATTTTTAAATTAGTATTTTTAATAAATAAATTAATTAAATTTTAAAAATTAATTTACATGCTTTCTCCTATTATTTCCCACCCCACCCTTTCAAGTTTTTTTTTTTTAATTAATATTTTTAATAAATAAATAAATTTATATTTTAAAATTAATTTCCTTTATTAGTTTTTCAAAGTATGATAGTTTTTTTAAATTAATATTTTTAAAAATATTTATTTATAATAATATTTTTATTCATAAATAAAATTATTAAAAAAATAAATAAATTCTATTTATTAACTTATTAAAAATTAACTAAAATATTTTAAAATTAATATCAATTTCTTTTTATTATTTTAATTATTTTTTAATATAAAAATTAATAACATAACAAAAAATTCTTGAACTCCCGCGCGCAATTAGATCTCCGCAATTAAATTTAATGCGAATTTATTTCTATTTACCTATATTGTTTTTATGGAGCTTCTATGCTATTCATTACCAATCAATAGAAACTTTCCAATTACAAGATGTAATAAAGTCTATGAACAAGACTGCTACATAATTCTATGTGATTGAACACATCAACAAAAAAAGTTTTTTTTTTCGGTTTTCATTTAGAAGACATAAAATAATTGTTTCATCTTTCACAATCTACCATATCCCTTATACTTATATGTTTACAATTCAATATCTTATAATTCCTAATGTAGCCAAAAGACATCAATTGTTGTTCCAACCTCCTATAAAGAACGATGTATCCAAAAGATTCTCAGAAAGGAGAAAAAGTGGATGAAGAAATCAAGGCTTCTTCTTCAAATTCTTCAACCTGCAAAAGACCAAACTGGCTAGAGAGACCAAGTTTGGATAGTTTATCTGCCTGGGTATTGAATTCACGATGAATATATAGAGCTTGGACTGAAGAGAAACTGGAACGTAGAATCTGAATTTTTCTCTTCCAATCCTGAAGTACCAAAACATTTAGGGCCGCATCTCCATTGAACCAGTCCACAACTACTTTGGAGTATCCAAATACAAATAAAGAGTGCAAACCAATGTGATGACTAAGGAAGAGAAGTCCCTAGAGAGCCAACACTTCTGCTCTTATGTCTGTACTTGTTCTGACCACCATATGGGCTTTGAAGCAGTGTGAGGGAGAGACTTTCACCACAATTCCTATTCCACTCTTCTCCTCGGTGTTTGCCCCATCAAAGAAGCCAACATGAGAATTACCAAACAAGGTTGGATTTATCAAATATTTAACCTTGACTTCCCCAGGGTCGATTGCGAATTTTTCTATAGATTTGAGGACTTTCCTCCCTACAACCTCCAACAGCTGCCTATGCCCTTCAAATATGATGGCATTCCTGTAGATCCACAGACCCCAGGTCACAAAGAAAGGAACATAAATTGCTTTGCGATTGACTAAAAACCAACATTTCATATTTTCTTCCAGGGGCCGAAACTGCTAATTAAATCTGACTTTTAGTGAGTTGCAAGTCAATTTCCAAAGCTCTTGGGAGAAGGAACAGTTAAAAAAAAAGATGATGATTTGTCTCCTCGCTATTCAAGCAGAGTGGACAAACAAAAGGTCCAATTCCACCTCTTTTTCTATAATTCTCTCATGTTAAGACTTTGTTTTCTAGGCAGAGCCACATAAAGAGAATTATTTTGGAAGGAGAATTGATTTTCCAAATCAAGGAGTAACACCACCTACAATCTTCATCAACCGAAAGATAAGTTAAGGAATTATGTGCCTCCTTCACTGTCACAACTCCATATTCCTTGTTCCAGGTCCAAGCCAATGAGTTTGGTTCATCTGACAAGGTAAGTCCACTAAGGCTTATAACTTGAATGAAGGAGTTCCATTCTCCTAAAAAATAAGTTTGTAGTCCAATATCCTGAGCAGAGGGCCATGCTTGTGGACCTGAGATGTTTGAGGAACCAACCTTGGACAATTGAGCTAATGAGTATAAGCCCCGAAAATGGAGCTGGACAAGAATACCATCAGAGAATATGTAACCGAAACCTCCACCTATGAAAGGATCCAACCCCAAAAGCACTCTCGATCCTGAGCCTACCTTCCAAGCTATCCAATTTTTGTCAACTGGTAGTGCAGATAATAAGTTCTTCTAGATGATGGAGGCTGAAGAAAAGGAGGTTTTTTTTTTCCGAAGCCAAGAAATGACTTCAACCCCTTTCAGGTATTTCTTTCTTGTTATTTCTCCCCAAAGGCCTTTATGAAACAAATCCCTCCATAAATATTTGGCC
Organism: Picea engelmannii; assembly: GCA_009831015.1. Taxonomy (NCBI): domain Eukaryota; kingdom Viridiplantae; phylum Streptophyta; class Pinopsida; order Pinales; family Pinaceae; genus Picea; species Picea engelmannii. The sequence continues at coordinate 53,531 of ML785856.1, forward strand.
GCCAAATATTTGTTGAAGAGATCAAGGTCTCTTATGCCCTAATCGCCCATTCTCTTTGGATTTGCAATAGAACTCCAACTATCTAGAATATAACCCAAGGGATTTTTTGCCCCTTTCCACATAAAATTTGTGAAGATCTGTCCGATCCCGTTCTTTATAAAAGCAGGTAGTTTAGCCAAGGTACTCCAGAGAATGGGAGTGTTTTGAAGAATAGATTTCACCAACACTAATCTCCCACCTGAGGATAGCCACCTATAGGCCCAATGGGAGATTATTTTTTCAATTCTCTGCACTAACCACATCCAGTCTACAATCCTGTAGTTGTTGGGCTTGAGAACATAGCTCAGATATTTGAAACCACCATCCGGTGTTGTAGAGGAGATCCCAAATAGGTGTTGAATCTGCTGGAGGGCTTGTTCCTCCATGTTAGCATGAAGGAAGACTGATTTTTGGAAGTTAATTTCCATGCCCGAAGCTTCACAGAAAGAAGCTAGTATTTTATTTAAGCAAGCCCATTCACCAACATAATCTAAATCGAGAAGAATAATGTCATCAACAAAAAGGTGGATAATTATATGAAAGATGGATACCTTAAAGCCACTGAAGTACCCATCGATTTTTTCCTTCATTATCATTCTTCTTAGACACTTCGCAACAAGAAGGAACAACAAGGGAGATGTAACATACAAAATATATAAATATTAAGTGATAATAGTCATAAATAATAATAATAATAATAAATAGTTATCAATTGTATTAGGGACTCATCCTTTCATGGATGGTTACCATATGTACCTTTATGTTCTCTATATATTTGACACTCTCATTGTACATCTATTCATCATCTATTATCTATTTTATCTCATTATATACATTTTTATTCAATATATTTTCTTGTTCAGTATGGATTACATTTATTTATTCCATTTATGATCAAAGCTTTGTTGTTGATCCTAGCCATTGGCCATATAGGATTGTAGCCTCATATAAAAAAAAAATGAGAGTTTCTCTAATTGATCCATGTCTTTGACCACATGAGGGAATTTTTGCATTAAAAAAAAACAAAAACAACATAAAAAGTTACCATTGAAGAAATAATATTTCACTTGCAAGAAATTATAATTTATTACCAGATATCAAGAAGAAGGAAAAGGGAGAAGAAAAAAGAAAGAAAAAAAAAAGAAAAGATCGTTTAAAAGAAAAAGTTCCAAAGAAGGAGGAAGAGTAAATTCTGATTTTACTGTTGGTGGTTTACAAGCCCATGGTTTTGGTAAACCATTGGCCCATGGTATTTCAATACCCTATAAAGTGGTAACTTTTAACAACTTTCTATATACACGTGGTGGGGTTGAAGCCAAAAAAAAGAGTCAATGACCTAAGTCTTTTGGAGTAATATTAATTCAATAAAAGTCAAAAGATATTTTAGCAAAATAATAATGTGCCCAATTAACTTTTGTAAATGATATTCATATAGGAAAAGTAAGAAGAGAGGGTATCATATCAAATATTGTGGAGTTAGAGATATCCACAAAAAGACAAGGAAGAAAGTTAAAGGATTAAAAAAAGAAAGAAAGTGAAAAGTGTATTTTTTTAAACGTTGGTTCTTGAAATTAATACATTTATCATTTATTAAAAAAATAAGAAGTAAGTATGACATCTACAAAGAAAACATTTTCGGCAAAATGTCCCTATTTCTCAAAAGAGGAAGAGTATGAAAGGGGCCTTATGAATGGAACTCGCCCTTGTCCATATTGTAAAATTTTTTTTACTTTAGTAGAAAATCAAGGTGACACGCATTGGGAAGTGAAAATAAAAGAATTAGAGAAAAAACCAATTTATCATCAACAACACAACAAAAATTTACAATTTCAAGTTGGGTTGGAACAAATACTAAAAAACCAAAAAGAGAGACAAAACCAAAATCTTGAGGGAAAATTACTAGACAAAGACAAAGACATTTCTTACTTAAAAAGTCATAACCAAAAGTAAACGAGTAAAATGATAAGAAGCAAAGGTATCAGAAGTCAGAACAAGCTAATCACGATCTCATTAAGAAATTAATAGAGAAAGATGAAGAGAATCGTCGTTTAAAGAACTTGTTGAGGGGTCCTAAATCCCTTTAACTCAATAGCAGGAACCAAACCTGCCACCGAGGCCCAATTAGAATATGCGACGTTTAATACTGGAATGGTTCTCCAGATCTTGTGATCTGGTCGAAATAATCGATGGGCTTTACGCTTTCTTGTGAAGGCTTTCTCCTTCCATTCAAACATTCTATTTTTTTTGTTTTCTCTTAGGTAGGACTGATATAAGATAAAGCCGGTATAAACCAACTAAGTGACAAAGTGGAAACAAACTTAACTACTGGAGAAGAGGATGAGCTCGGGATAACCCTTTCACTCTAGCATGTAGACAATGATCGTCTACCACAAGCCTAGTACTAATACATTAACCGTGCAGGTATTCCAATTACTGACTGAGATACAAATTATCAGAAGAAAACATGCATGTGACAAATGATGGCAAGTAAAATAATTCACTCAACCATAATCATCAATCACATAATAACACAACGATTTATTTTCATCATTAAAGACAAGAACTGTAAAACATTGAATGAGATAACTTATCAACAGATTTAATAACTCTTACTCGTTAGTGCATCCATTCATGAGATGAAATAAGAAATAATTCTTCTCCATGTCCAATCATACACACATTTGATGAAAAACACAAACTTGTCTCTGGTCCCATAAGGACTTATCAATTAAAGGCAACTCCAAAATAGTTCTTAACAAAACCAAAAATGAGAGTTTCTTGCAACAACCATCGACCTTTTGCTAATAGGTCGATCCTCCTATTTATAACAAACTATTAACTAAAAATAACTAACAAAGTGCAACTAAGTAAAACAAAACTCACCACATGGCGCTCTCTTCTATCAGTTTTTCTAAGAGTCATCTCAAGATATCACTTAAGTGGGTGACTCTTCTTGTAATCTGACCACTTGATGAAAAAATCCTCCTAGATGTTGGCGTATGGGAATCTATGTCGTTCCATTGAGGCCGAGTGAATCTCTCTTATATCTACCACATGTGCCATATACTTGACTATACTGGCACTTAACTATTGCAACATTGCCCGAGCTTTGACCAGGTGCTCCATAAACTGTCACACCTAACCTAGCACCGTGTCTGTCGCCTTTGCTATTTCTTCGACCCATGATGAGTCTTTCTCAGTGTGTGACTTGACTATGTCGTACAAGTAGAAAAATTCATCAGGTGTGCCAAACTTAGGGAGTCCGATGTCTTTCATCACTCGATTGATCTTGATCCAGTTTTTCTCACAATTGGCCCATTTCTCTTGGATTTCGCGGTGAGGTTCTCGGGACATTTTATCCCAATACTCGACCGATTTCTCGATGCAGTCAATGCTGCTTTCCCTTAGCACCCAGATTTCGTGCTCTTTGACATCCCAAAACTTTTACACCACAATAATATAGTGGATTATTTCCACGACTTGTTGCGCCTTCTCATACCACCTCTGCATATATTTGTACATGGCTAGCGCCATGAGGGTGTCTTCTTGCAGCTCGACTATCCTTGCAGTGAATAGGTGTCGTTCATATGTAAACTTGCTATAGGCATCATTGAATTCACTCCTTAGATACACCGTGGCCTATGTGGTGTCCTGGTAATATTTCTCCAAGTGGCGCAAATGTTACAATTCCTTTAAAGCAACAGGAAACTCCTCTTAATCCCTTTTAGCTCTGTCCAAGGTGGTATCTGTGATTGCCATCCCTGCGTCGATAAGTTCAGACATTTTAGCATGCTTTATGTTGATCAAGTTTTCCTCCTTAGTGATCAGGATGGAGCGATCTAAAGTGATCCTCCTCTTCTTGGTGGTTCTCTGGACAATAGCATTACTTTTCCGATCATAAGCGATGACATGTATGTTAGATACTTCATCCACGGGTTTGAGCATTTGCTGATCTCCCCAGGTGAGTGTATTACCTAGACTCCCAATGGTATATACTTGTTCAGGGCTGGGTTCTCGAACTTCATCCCTGTGTTCTATATCCCCGAATTATATTTGTCTCTCATCGGGGTTTTGAGTATCGATTGAAATTGAGGCATCAGGGGTAGGTTCGGTACTTGATCATCGATCATTGAGATGCCAATTTCCTGTTGTGGATATCCTTCCTTTGGTTCGTCTGACCCTAGCTCGTCCTTCAGACTGTCCGCTTGGGTTTCCAGTGCATTGGGCAGCTCAGTGTCTAGGACACTCTCGAATTCTTGTTTGTTCTGTGGAAGTCCCTGAATTTGAGAATCGGGAACAGGGGAATATGTCTTCTCTGGTTCCTTTTCCTCTTCGATATGTACAAGGGTCACAAGGGATACTTCTGGGCTCTCATCATCATCACACATTTTTATCAGTTCCCTTAGGGGGTTTGGCATACTTGTTCTCCTTGATGTTTCTACTGTCTCTGGCTGATTCGAAACACCTGTTGGCGATCCAGTCGGTGGCATTGTGAATTCAAGGTCGTCTAATCTGACGATTTCATTGACGTCTATTAGTTCAGGGTCGCTTGGGCCTATCTGGCTTTCATCTGGGTTGTCGTCAGGGAGCCTTGTAATACTTATGAGGTCTGGGTCACCTTGTAGCTGATCAATTATCAATTGCGCCTATTCTATCATGAGTAACCCCCTCTCCCGCACGTCCTAAGCCATGGGGGTACCTCTACCTTACAATGTGGCTACTAGGGGGGCTTCTGCTGCTATCATTTCTTCTCTGGCCTTGAGGGCCCCTTGAGATGATTGTTCTAGGATCATTTCTTGTTCATCTAGGCTCATGGATTTGAACCTGGCCATTTTGGGATCGTCCATCCTTGCCACAAATTCGTCCCAATACTAGGCATTTTCCGTGAAGACCTCATATTCAAAATTGTCATGGGCGTATGGCCAAAAGGTTGACACTTGAGAAGCATGTTTCAAGACTTGACCCTTTGGGTCATGCTTGCGGAATCGACCGGTCTAGAATTGAAATTATAATTGGCTCAACCCTTCCAGCTTGGCTTGAGTGGTGTCCTTCATTAGGTAGAGTCCTACATGGAATCCATAAGGTATAAATGCCCAGTTCTTATCCTTGACCAGGGTGGCATTGTAACCTTGCAGGATGGTCTGGTAGCATATATCTCCCACTACAAGACGATTAGGGACATGTGCTGGTAGGATATGAGGTGCTCCGGTGGCCCTGAATACCCGAATGTAGGTATGAAGTTCGTTTAGATACCAGTGGATGACCTTTGATATCACCTTTTTGGCCGCAACCGATAGTCTCGAACACTCTTTCTTGAAAAGAATAAAATAAATGCATGCGATGAATTCATTACAGATGAGGGAGTAGGATTTTTTGTACTTGTTCTCCCATAAGACGCTAAAATATACATGGATTGGGAGCTCTGCGACATGCCAACTTAGGTTCATGCTGATGAAGACGTTTCTGGCACACATGAAATCCAACAAGTATGATGCCATGTAGAAGGCTGGAGTCTCCCCTTCTTTCGGCGTCTAATTTTGTTGTATGCAGATGCTTAGTTGCTTGGAAATGATGGCTCCCTAGTTGAATCCGCTCCCAGAAATATCTACTGTGTACGCTAGAAGCATCCACGCCTCCGAAAATATGGAGCAGTCTTTCTCCCCATACAACCTGTAGATGCGAGCCATTAGGAAGATGTATATTTATATTTGGTTGACATTTTGGTACCAGCCAGAAGTTCGGTTGCTATATTTATTATCGTCTTGCCACCATGAGGCCATTACCCGACTGGTGTCGTGGCACTTGTAGAATTTCACAATGAAATCAGTGTTCAGTCACTCCTCAGGGTCTTTGAGCTTGTAATATTTTCGGACCTCCACCAGAAGGAACACTCCGACACACTCGCCATTGTCATCATTAATCAAACATTTTTGTGTGTCCGTGTGGTCAATGAGCCACTTTAGGAGTTCTATGCAGGGGAACACTAGATTTTTTCTTTCTACCATATGTAGGTATGATCTTCAAATATTCGGAAAAACTTCATCATCGAGCGCTCTCACATCTGGGTCACTGTGCGGGACGTATTCCAAGAATTCTTCCCGGATGATCTTCTTGAAGAGGTCCCCCCAATGTGGGAGTACCGCCTTGGTCCCGATGCTTGTCTCTGTGTCTCCAAAGTCCAGAGGTTGAGTGAAAACCTTCTTTGTAGATGTTTTATTGACTAGTTCTGGTCTTGGAGAAAATTCTAATTGTTTTACAGCCCCCTGAGAAGAGCCTTCTCCTACCTTTGGTTCTTTCAGCTTGGACGCCCTCGATGATCGCCCGGTGGTTGGATTTCTTGGAGGCATTGTTCCTACAATCGAAATAAATATTTTAGAGATGGTGTAAGAAACATAGGAATATATATATATATATATATATATATATATATATATATATATA
>ML785856.1:60026-76183 GCA_009831015.1 Picea engelmannii
ATAAAGTGCAAACATGAAAAATCCACAGGCTGGTACATACCTGTAAAGCTTGCTAAACTTGGTTATTTGTTACTCACGGGATCTCTGCGGATTTCAAATCTCTCATTTCACTTCTCCAGATGCTTTGAAACTCCTTTACGCGTAGAATGGTTTCGTTTACAATGGCTCAAGAGAATTTAAAACTCAGGAAGAACTTACCTTGTCATATAAACCATTTAATCTGAGTGATGAGTGGAATTCAAACAAATCTTCCATCGAATCTCTGTAACTTAAATTCATCGTGGGTTGAAGGAGAAGGCGCGGAGGGTGATGTGTTCTATTGGTAATTTCAAACGGTTGTTTTGATTCGCACACGAAGGAGCAACTAATGCGAGATTTGGGATTGATTATTCCCTTAAAATGCTCCGAATCTAAATGTATCTAGTGCTAAAATGTCCCATTGTCTTTCTTTCTTAGTGGGCGGATAGGGGATCGACAATGTGTTATGGACGTTTTCGTTGGTATCCTTCTGCGAAAAACCTCTGACATCGATCGATTTCATCGTACGGTGTTGACGTGGAAAAACTGGCTCAGAGGTGTGACTTGGATTTAGGGGACCAAGAATGACTCGGGGTAAAGCTAGGTCATACATTTCTCCAATCTAGAAAAGAAACATGGCGTTGAATACCGATGACTTAACTCGTGAATATTAGTCGGAGTCAGGAATTTCTTCAAGTTGTGCGTTCTAAACTAAACCTGGGATCACCAATACCAAAAAGATATCGGGGGTCGATGACCGGGGATAAACCTATCACGTGTTTTTCTTTGGATTAGCTTCTTCGAAAACTCCCGATGGTGAAACGCTTCGAGAATCATTGATCGGAAAAACTCTTTAGCATGGTTGAAATGTTTTTCACGATTCAGTCTTCCCCGATTCCAACAAGTGCGTTAGGTATCGAATATCAACGACATCGTTTCTTTATTCCTTAACATTTACTCCCTTCTTCTTTTACCAATGCCAAAGGGTATCGACTATCGACAATGTCCATGTGTGATAATTGTCATGAAACAAAACTTCCTTTCGCCTATACTGGTGAAGATCGATGCTCGATGATTGAGGTTTTTCGAGTGATTCTTTTTCACCTCTTAATTCCTTCCGATGCCGAATCTTGAGCACGTCGGGCTAAGTGTTTTGGCTGATGATTCCTTATTCAAGTGTTAAGCCCTTTTAATTCATGGATTTTCATAAAGTTAAACAAACCTGAATAGCTAATGAGCGTTAAGAAAACAAGAAAAGACAAAACATTTCTCAAAATAAAATCGAATTCAGATTGTGCAAAGCTTAAGTGGTACCCAAAAAGTGAAAAATTGATATAGGATTTTTAGGGTGTGTTGAGTGCCCAACATAACCATAATCAAATCTTGGTTGCACAAATCAAGAAGTTAAAGAATGAGAAGAAATTATCTGAAAAATATGAAGAAAGGTCTTGCCTGAGAATCCTTAATCAACAATTTCTTGCACAAATTAAAAGTTTAAAGAATGAAATAACGAAAAATTTGGAATCAAAAAATGAAGACGACAAGTCAGGAAACAAGGAAGAACTTTTAAGTTCAAGGCGACTTAATCAAGAATTACTTACCCAAATAAGAAATATAAAGCATGATAAGAAGTCTTTACAAGAAGAGTTAGATCACAAAGAAACAATGACTAAATCAGTTTAAATAGAGAGGCTTCTAGTTCAAAAAATCCAAAACTTAGAGAAATAAACAAACATTGATCCAATTGAATTACTAGAAACATCAAAAGTTGAAAAAAGATCGAATAAACAATATTCAGAAGAGATTTGGGTGCCTTATCGTCATCCAAACCACAAGAGTTGTTACGAACAACAACAAGGTCAAGAGGAATCTAAAAAATGTTATTCTTACCAACAACTAAACTACAACATTGAAAAAGAACAAAGACAAAATCAACAACTTCTATGGAAGCCTAAAATAAGAAATCCTATCCGAACAATCAATCATCAAACAATGCCAATGAAATTATATTTGGGATGAATCACTTCCAAAAAGATGCAGCATATTACTTTGGGAATTCGAAAATTATATCTTTTTGTTTCTTCAAGTGTCACAATTACAAAACAAAAGATCATGAGAAGTCAGTTTGAGTTAGAACAAGAGATAGGTCCTTCTCTAATCATGCTTTGAGGACAAAGCATTTTTAAGGGGAAGGCAATGTAACATACACAATATATAAATATAAAGTGATAATAATCATAAATAGTTATTAATTGTATAAGGGACTCATCCTTTCATGGATGGTCACCATATGTTCCTTTAGGTTCTCTATATATTTGGCACTCTCATTGTACATCTATTCATCATATGTTATCTATTTTATCTCATTATATACATTCTTATTCAATATATTTTCTTGTTCAATATGGATTACAATTATTTATTCCATTTATGATGGATGTCCATCGTAATAACTAGATTGGTTATTTGCAGGAGAGAGGGGGCATCCCTGTTTTAAGCTTCTGCCACTTCTGAAAAAATCTGAGGGGGACTTGTTTATGAGAATGGAAAAATTTGCATTGCATACACAACCAAGAATCCATTGAAAAACTTCCCATTTTAGTTCTATTTGAATCAGCACCAACCTTAAGAAGTTCCAACTTACTCTGTCATAGGCCTTTTTCAGGTCTAACTTTAGAAACATACATGCCCTTGTTTTAACCTTTGTTGTGTGTATGCATTCTTGGACCAAACCAATGGCATCCAAGATCAATCTGTCATGTAAGAAACCAAACTATTCAGAGGATATGTAGGCTGGAAACTTGTCTTTAATTCTGTACACAATGACTTTACAAGAAAATTTATAAATGAAGTTGCAGAGGGAAATGGGTCTGAAATAAGAAAGAGAGGAGGGATTGGATTCTTTAGGTATTAAGGTAACAACAATGGAATTTATGGCTCCATCCACTCTGCCAGACAACATGGACTCTTCAACCACTTTGAGTAAGCCAGGGCCCATAAGATCGAAAAAGAAGGTGAAGAGATATTGTGTCCATCCATCAGGCCCTGTACTTTTTTCCTTGGGCATCTTCATCAACACTTACTTTAACTCCTCGAAAGGATATTCCTTCCAAATGTCATCACTATCCAAATCTAAGAAAAACCTGGGTAATTCTTTGATGACCTTGAATTGACTGAGAAGATCTTCATTTTGTGGAGCTTCATAAAGATTTTTAAAGAAACAGTGGGCTTCCTTTTTCAAATCTTTCTGAGATCTATGAATTGTCCCCGATTCATCTCCGATTTCCCAGACCGAATTTATGTATTTTCTGTTAGCAACATATTTATGAAAAAAACCAGTATTATTGTCCCCTTCTTTGATCCAAATTGTTCTTCTCTTTAACCACCAAGACTGTTCTTCAATCAACAAAATTTTTTCTTTCCTTTTTTCCATCTTAATAAGAAGATTCTTGATGTCTTCTAGAAATATTTATGAAGGAAAGGATAGAAATATGTTTTGAATTTGGTTAACGACAGAGTCTAATTCTGTCCTTATATTTAAAACTTTCTCCTTTTTCCATTGTATGACATCCTTCTTCAGAAACTTAAGTTTTGAAACCAGGTATTTTGAAGCCGACGTCTCATTACTACCTATAAAATTTTTCCAAGAAGATCTAACCAAATAGATAAAGTTTGCCTCCTTTAACTAGACATGATTAAACTTAAAAGGGAAGTGTGTGACTTCACTAGAGGCCTCCAACTGTAAACACACCAGATTGTGATCTGAAATAAGGGATTTGATGACCCAAGATGTAATTTTGAAATCATCACCCATGAAATGACCGTTGAGGAGGAATATATACAGTCTTTTTGAAACTCCATATGGGTAAATATTCCCATTCCTTCAAGTGGGACTCATTGGTCTAGGAAATATATCCACTAAGTCTGCAGAAGAAAACAAAACTGAAAAGAAATCAACTAAAGGGTCAAGTATGTCCCTTTCTCCCCAAACCTCCCCAACTGATAAATTTAAGTTAAGGTCCCCCCCTACAATGAGAGAATTATCATCAAGACATCCTGACTCTTTGGCCCGCTACCAGAAAAGATCCCTGTCCTTGTAAGGGCCATAACAGTTCAACATCTTCACTGGGACAGGGAGATTTGAAATCCTTCCTTCCAAAAAATTCCCCAAATCTGAAGTAAAATATTCAATACAACCCACACGAGAGTTCCACCCAGATAATAAACCTCCTGATAAGACAATGGAATAAGTCACAATGCAATTCCAAGAAGGGAAAACTTTGAGGAAAACATATTTGGCTTGGATATGTTCCACCATTGTCTCTTGTAAAAACACTATATCATGTTTGGCTGAAAATAACAACTCCTTGAGGGATAGAAACTTGGAGGCACCCCCAACCCCCCTAATGTTAAGGGAAAGGATTAACATTAAAGCACCCTCTTAGCATGGCTAGTTTCTCTAAGAGGCCCAGAAATTGAAGAAACATTGGAAGGGTTTTGTGAAGTCAGGACGGGGGAGGTTGACAACCCTCCTTCAACAACCCCTAGGTCCTTTTTCCTTTTTATGAAAGGATTTTTCTTTGGGTTTTTTCGAACAGTGAAATTGGATCTATCCAATGTAATTGGGCTTCCTGAATGGGAATTGAAGGTATGAAGGGGGACCTTGGTCATAATTTCCTTGTAGGAGGGTTCATCATGATAGGAGAGTAAAACTGTGTCTGGAGGGATAAGGGAGGACAAGGCCTTTTCAGGGTCTGAATGGGGATGTGCGGGCAGGCTAAGGGGAAAAGCGTCTTCTAGAGGATAAATGAGAGGTAATGAAGACTCCAAGGGTTTTGTAAATGGAGGTGTGATATAAGAAGGACATTCAGAGGGAACATGGGGAAAATTAGCCCTAAATTTCTCCAATAAGATATCCCAAAATCCTTCAAAAATACCTACCAGCCACTCCTCATGTGTACTCAACAATAAAATGTCTTCCTCAGCAAGTGAAATGAAGAAATTGGGGAAAAAGCTATTTAAATTACCAATGAAAGAGTCTAGCTCCAGTGATTGTCAAGGCTGTGGTAGAACCCTCTAAGCCTTTTTTGTGACACTGCCAAAAATAACTTCTTCTTCAGTCTCCAATGACCAACTTTCTCCAGAAAGGAAAGGGAAATCAGCTTTAATATGACCCGTGAACCTACACAAATGAAAGTGAAAAGTTTCTCGCCAATAGTCTAGGGTTTGAAGAATCGAACCCTTTTTTGTGATTATCTCAATTTCTTTCAGCAATCCCAAATTCAGATCGACCTCCACCAAGACCCAAGCCATGCGCTTATTGTTCCACCTTAGATCCCTCTCATCAAAATACACAAAACTGCCAACAAAATCCCCCAAACCTTTCAGCACCTCAAGGTCCCAGTATTCTATGGGAAGGTCAGGCAGGAGCATCCATATACACCATTTACTAAACCCTTATGTGTGAGGGTTGAAACCCGATGACCATTTTTTCAGCATGAGGACTCCCCTATCAATGAGCCAGGTCTTCTCTACAATTTTGTTTAATTCTTCCTCCGAAAGGAAGTGGAAGATGATACATAAGTTGGAAAGTAAATTGAAGTGAGGACAATACTCCAAGGCATGTTTTCATTCAATAGAAATCCATTTCTTCAGCCTGGCTTTGGTCATTTTAATATAGAAAAAATTTCCCACCAGTGATTTTGAAGCCAAACTCGATATTATATTCATGGCTACATATTTTCTGAGGATGTATGAGGGTTGGGCTTGTTGTGTCTTCAAATATTTGTTTTTTCTCTTCGTTTTAACTGCATAGTCAGGTTTATCCAGAGAACGTTGTGTCATCGTAGGGTGTGGAATTCCCTTAAACGACTTCAATCCCTTCTTTCTTGTTGTCTCCTCTTCCACGAAAATAATTTTAGGGTTTTGAGGTGTCGTAATGTCATAGCCCACCCTACCACCTGTGTTGTCCTCTGGAAGCTCCTTTGAGGTGACAACTGAAGGGAGAGGTGTTGCCTCATCAGCAGGTCTATCCAGATCTATGAGAAAGTAGGGTCTGAAGGTACTGTGGACCCTTTTTTTATACTCTTCATCCAAGATAAATATTCCCTCTTCCTACCACAATGCATCCTCTGCCTCCCAATCCACATCCAACAGATGTTCCATTTTTTTGCATAAAGTCTTAGGATAGAGTCTGATCTAGGAAACACTTCACTTAGAACGATCTCTCCCCTGCTGCACCCGCCTAAAAAATAATAAGTATGGAGGGTGCAACACTAGGACTTCTTGGGAGGTCACCCATCCCAGTATTACTCTAGCCCAAGCGCCAAGTATGGTTTTGTATTGATTATTGTGGAAGATTTTATTTTATAATAATAATTATAGATTAATTATTAATATAGTATGAATTGTATTTTGGAAAATTTACTAAAGAAAGTTAATATTTGAATTTTTTTATTTGTGATTATTGTATAGACAAACAATTTTTATTGAAAATGTGATTTGAATTAATGAGATTATTTTTAATAGAAAAAACTTTATTTAATATTTACACCATATAATTTTTAAGAAAACTGTAATTTTGGATTGATAGAATATTATTTTTAATAGAGAAATGGATTCAATTGCAATTAGATTCTACAATGTTAATATGTGATATTTGCAATTCCGTCAATTCAAAATAATTCTTACCAATTTTTATTAAAATATAAGTTTCCTTTCACATTATATTGTTATTTTTAATAGTAAAAAAAACAAATTCTTAAAATATTTAAACTATATAAAAAATAATACATTTTACAACCCATATGAGGCAACCCATGGGTAGCATGTGTTTAGCACATAAAAACCAAGGCTTCCTAAGAGGTCACTCATTCTAAGAATCCTCTCACTAAGGCACACTTAACTGTTGAGTTTTTCCCACAATCAAGCCCACTTAGCTTGCTACCCCATTTATAAAACCCTCAAAAGTATTGTGCCTTATGAGCTATTCAATTATATCTCTATTCACTCTTTTATTTAATCACAAAGGCGCTTCTATAGTCCAACATATGAGATATAATTTTTGGGATTGTCTACATAGAGTAAGTCATTAATCTATGACCCATATCCATAATTATTAATCACAATTGAATATTTTCTCATGATTTTGAATAGTCCACTTAGCACTCATTGCATTGGGTGATGCTCATAGGGGTGAAGAAGTCAAATTAAAAATAATGAAATAAATCACATAGTATCAATAATCACCTATGGGGATTTCACCTAGTAATTGAGACTTTTGGGGAGGTCACCCATCCCAAGTATCCTTTGGCTCAAGCAGACTTAACTATAGATTTTTCCTCATAGTTAAACCCACTTATCTTACTACCCCATTTACAAAACCTTAGCAAGTATTATTCCTTATGAAATATTTAGCTAGAGATCCTTTAACTTTTTTATTTAAGCATTGAGGAGCTCCCATATTCCAACACATGAGATATCATTTTCAAGATTATTTGCATAGAGTATGTCATTAAGAATGGTTTCTCATTTTCTTTGGTGTGAAGAATGGTTCTAGTCTCAAATTGAGTAGAGACACTTTTTTTCACCTTGTCACTTGTTGCATTTCTCTTGGAGACTTAGGTTTTAGGTTGTGTATGTTTTCCTCCCCCCATGGTAACTTTGATGTAGGCATTATCGATGTGGAGGAGGAGGTTGATGACATGTTTTGTTGATTCAAAGTCTTCAAGAAACACTTTAGATCTGATCTCTTGGTTAAGGCTCATGTGAAAATTCATAAAGAGTGTCCTTGGGAATCTTAAATGTGTAATTACATAGAGCCTTTTGACATTGATGTGTGAATGTTGAACAATATTCCTTGTATTCTTTCTTGAGGCCGTTGAGGGTGAACATACTAGACTCGTCCAATCTAGGCATGCCAAAGGGATGGAAAAACTAGTTTGTAAATATGTGGAGGTCTAAATAGAATGACCCTTTGGGAAGACGATGAAACCAATGAAGGGCATCATTTGATAGGGAGCACATAAAGTGTTTAAATAAGATATCGCTATTTCCCATAAAATTGGAATACTCTATGGCAAATCCCTTCATATGGTGCTCAGGTCCTTCTTCTATGGTGCCTCTGAACTTTGGTAACTCTTGTAGATTTGTAGGTAGCCATATTTGCATAATTTAGTCCCGGGGGGGGGAAGGTTGCCTAAATATATTCTTAAAATAAGGCCTTATTATTGTGTGCCTTCTTATGTTACTAAAGTGTGGGTTTTGGTTAGGTTATCCTCTAAAAAGGGGCATGTTGTTATTAGGAGGGGGTTTCCCACCATAATACTCATTTTTAGTTGAGAGAAGGGTCCTATTTTAAAGAAGGGAAGGTTTTTGTTGACACCCATGCTTGGGTTCCACACCCCTTAAAACATAAAAATTGGGGGTTGTGGTGCAGTTGGCATGGATACTTGTCCAAATGATTGATCTAAATACGAATAATAAGTTTCCATGGATCTAAGAGGTTGTGAAGCTGTTGGAAAATATCCTTTTCCCCATGGTTGGGAGAATGTTGGACAATTTTCTTATCCTTGAGGAATAGTTGAGATATATTCTTGTTGTAGAGGATATAAAGGGATGTGGTATTTGGTTGATGGGTTGTGTTGTAGTTGTCATAAGAACATGGATACCATTTAAATTAATAATTGCAAGAGAACTTATCTATGGAAAGGGGCCTAATGAAGGTTGGAGAAGGACATCGAGATATCCATTGCTAACATTTGATGATTTTTTGGGTTGATACTGATGTGTTCGTATATATACTTGGATTATATAAATTTGAGTTTGAGGTAAGGGGCATGTTTTCATTGAATAACCATCAATCCTCAAGAGATCCAAGGATAAGGAGGTGACACAAGGAGACATATAAGACTATTTCATACATTTATTGGTGGGAGGAGAAACCACCTATAATATGGAGGGAAAGGCCATGCCCATCCATCTTTGAAAGGGTCTCTAGAAGGGGGGAGGATATGATCCCCTAACATAGTGAAGTCATTGAGTGAGGAATGATAACTCTCTCCTTATTTTGAGGCACGAGGGGATTTCCCCCCTTCTCCTCAATAGGATGACGGGAACTACCTTGGTAAAGGGGGATATGAGGCCAAAAATGGTAACCTCAGAAATCGGTGATACCTTCAGGGAAATAAGGTTCGGTACCATCAATGTGTGTCGAATGATAATAGTGGAAAGGAGGATCATGGGAAGCCACATGGCCTGACATTTCAATCATGCTAACCTAAATGGATTCCATTGTAGAGAAATAGAGGCTAGAAGAGTGGGTTAGTTCAGGGATTAACCCCAAGTAGAGAGAAGGGGAAGAAGAGGGACCTTCCCTCTCTTAAAAAATAAGGATAGTGTCATCCCATTGGGAAATGTACCCCAATGTTTTTTCCCTTTTGTAACGACCTTGACCATCAACCCCACGGCCGGGCAACGCTACTACACGAAAACATTCTCAAACTTATATCATATGCATTTAAATGAAGTTAAATGACTCAACATAGAGTAAACATATAATTAATTCTAACATATATAACTAATGGAATTAACAATAAATATCATTGCAATAGAATACATGATAATATTGCAAGCATAACAAACATGCATTTTAATTGAAATTAAAAGCATGCATATACTTATCTTTGAAATTGTTGTAACTCCACCAAATACGTTCAGACTTTCCATGAACCTCCCAACCTTAGAACACGTTGCTCATCATGCTCAACAGTGGGTCACCCCTGAGCTAGGACCAAGCTCCACCTAGGGCAAGGGAATCCTAGACTAGGATGAGGTTACAGGAAAAATGCACAGATCATCCGAAATGATTCTCTCCAGGAGCCTTCTTACACCCACTACTCACGGACTCTCATTCCCCACATGCGTGTTCCACCCGAGAGTATACACCTTCACAAGCACATTCCATCAGTGCTTCACCTCCCTCTCTAGGTATTGACAACAGGCCAGATCAAGAATTCTCAGAGCTCCGTAGCTGGTGCTGGACTCTCTCTGGGATAAAACCACTTCCCAACAGACTCTCTCACCTGGAGAGGGCTTCTCATAGGTTTGAAAACTTTCCTATTTTACCACGGTCCTGACAACCTGGTTCTTCAACCAATTTTCAACTCAATTCCCGCAAGTTTAGAATAACATCAACATCAACAACTTTTGGTTAACTCACGGGTGACAACAACAACATGGAAATTGGGTGTGGATGTCTAGAAAAATGACAATAGGTCAGTACGGCACAACACGGTTCAAGTAACACTGGTTTCAGGATGCGTGACAAGCAATCCACGTAGAGGTCAAACACAGACTCGACGGTTCAGACAGAGGGTGTATCGTCTTCACAAGAAAACATTACAGGCTTTGGGTTTCAGAACTGCATGAGGGCATGCATGCATAAATCATACACATCCACCACACAGTTCAGACAACGGACAACCGAATGGAGGATGAACACAGAGACCAGACAAAATTCTCAGTTTCAGATAGTCGATGATAGAATGGAGGACAAATCCCCAACTCAGCTGACGCTTCATCTTTTAACTGCATGCACCCAGTTTGACACTTGTCTTCCTGAAGTTTCATGCGTTCCCTTTTGCACACGTTGGATTTGCATGCGTTTCCTCTCCCGAGACTTAGGATAAAAACATGTTTTGTCACACAACTTTAGAATAATAATAAAATATTATTCTCAAGGACTTAAGCCCCTAAGCTTAGCCCCTCTTTCCAACCTTTCAACCCCTTTTCCCTTACCCACTCCGTGGAAGCTTAGTCCCCCATCACTCTTTCTTCATGGTTGGTCTATACATAGCGGTGTTTAATCTTTATTAATGTTCTGCATATTACATATACAAAAACATGCTCCTTGCCTTTAACACTTAGGATCTCCGGTCTAATAAGCACATAAGCCTACCAGATTATCAATACTTGACTCACCAGCCTACAAAATATGATTTAAATTTCATAAACATGATTACAACAGGGCTCGTCCTTAGGGATATTACAATCGCCTCCCCTTATTTTTGCACCGTCCTTAGTGCAACTTTCATACAACATCAACAAGATTTTCAAAATATTCAAAAGTATGTGGGTATTCTGCCCACATAGCATCTTCATGTTCCCAAGTCATGTCCTTAGGACCGTACTAGGTCCACTAGACCTTTACAAGCCCTATGGCTCAATTCCATAGCTGTTTTCTTTTCCGATCCAATATGCGCATAGGATGCACTTGGAAGACACCTTCTTGCTCCACCTAAATCACGTTCCAATCGATAACATGATTAGCATCAGGTATATATTTCTTAAGCAATGAAACATGAAATACATTATGTACAGTCATGGATGCAAGTAATGCAAGCATATATGCAACTAGCCCAATCCTTTCTAGGATTTCAAATGGCCCACAAAATTCTGGCTACCAACTTGGCGCAGTTTCCCAGCTTCAGGGAACTTCTATTGGATTTCACTTTCAAGAAAATATGCTCTCCCACTTTAAACTCTCTGTGGGTTTTGTTTTTATCAGCATAACTTTTCTTCCTATCTTGGGTAGATTTCAAATTCTACTTAATTTTTAGCATCTGTTCTTCCATTTCCTTGAGCAACTCTGGCCCAACTACTGCCCTACCAGTTGGATTATCCAAACTTACTGGAGTATTTCACTTTCTGCCATAAAGTGATTCAAATGGGGTCATCTTCAACAATGCTTGATACCCATTGTTGTAGGCGAATTCTACCAAATGTAGGTAGGCTTCCCATTTCGATGGTTTTTCCATCACATACATCCTTAGTATGTCTTCTATTACTCGATTCACCCTCTCTGTCTACCCATCAGACTCAGGATGATAGGTTGTACTAAAGTTTAGATTCATTCTGAACCCCTTGAATAACCCTTTCCATAAATTTGAGGTAAATTTCGGGTCTTTGTCAGACACAATTGTCTTGGGAATACCTTGCAATCGTGCTACTTCCCTCATAAAAATATCAACAACATCCGCTGCCTTGTGAGTAGTCTTTAACATAATGAAATGGTCATCTTTCGTAAGCTTTTCCACTACCACCATGATTGAATCATGCTTCTTGCCGGTTCTAGGCAATCCCATGATGAAATCCATTGTCACCACTTCCCACTTCCACTCAGGAATGGGTAAAGGTTGCAGCAATCCCGGTGGGTGTCTGTACTCAACTTTAACCTTCTGGTACTCCATCCATCTGGTGATATATTCAACAATATATTTCTTCATGCCTGGCCAAACGTAATGGCTCTTGACTGCTGCCATAGTTTTTTGATATCTAGGGTGCCCTGCATAAGTCACATTATTCATTTCATGCAAAATCGCAAGTTTCAAATCCTGGAAATTAGGTACATAAATTTTGTTCTTGTACATAAATATTCCATTAGTTTCCAATTTATAAATATTCACTTTCTGTGGCATCTTACCCTGCTGTAGCTTTGCTACCAAATCCCTGTACTACAAATCTATATTTGCATCCCCCAAAATTATGCTTTTAATATCAGTTCGGTGCATGCTAATGGTTGTAGCATGTAATTCATGCACTCTCCTGCTGAGTTCATCAACCACTTTGTTTTACTTCCCTTTGATATGCTTGATATCAAAATCGTATTCACAGAGAAACTCCAACCACCTACTCTGTCTAGCATTCAAGGTTGGCTGATCAAACAAATACTTCAGACCGTTATGGCCTATTCTCAGTTTGAACCTCCTTCCCATGAGGTAATGCCTCCACTTCTTTAGAGAGTGTATTATGGTTGCCAACTCCAAATCGTGAATTGCATAGTTCCTTTCGTTCTCTTTCAAATTTATGGATTCATAACAAATTACGAATCCATTCTGACTGAGGACTCCTCCCAGTCCTTCTTTGCATGCATCTGTACACACTACAAAGTCTTTGTTTAGATTTTCAATCCTCAGGATTGGAGCACTAGTTAACAGTTGCTTCAATCGCTGAAATATTTTCTCACAATCCTCTGCCCACTGAAACTTCTTCTCCTTCATTTGCAAGGAAGTGATAGGGTGAGCTATCCTCGAGGACCCTGTGATAAACCTTCTATAATAACCATCTAGACCCATAAAGGATATGACTTCTGACATGTTTTTAGGCGCTGACCATTCTCTGATGGCCTCAATCTTCTCAGGATCTACAACTATCCCTTCCTTCAAAATATGCCCCAAGTAATGGATCTACTCCTAATAAAATGAGCACTTTCTCAACTTGGCATATAGTAGGTGTTCTCGTAGCACCTGTAACACCATCCTCAGATGTTGCTCATGATCTTCCTCCGACTTGGAATACACTAGAATGTCATCCAAGAAGACTATGATAAACTTGTCTAGATAGTCCCTGAATACACCATTCATCAGGCACATAAAAACAATGGGTGCATTTGACAGTCCAAACGACACCACTGTGAACTCATAATGACCATACCTTGTTATAAAGGCATTCTTGCTGATGTATTCATCCTTTATCCTTACCTGGTGATATCCCGACCTGAGGTCTATCTTCAAAAATATCTTTGCATCCTTCAACTGATCGAAGAGGTCATCAATCCTCGACAGAGGATATTTGTTCTTTACAATTACTTTGTTCAACTGTCTGAAATCAATACACAATCTTAGCATTCCATCTTTCTTCTTCAGGAATAGGACTGGGGCACCCCAAGGTGACACACTTGGGAGTATATACCCCTTCTTCAGAAGCTCTTCAAGCTGCAATTGCAACTCTTTCAGCTCTGGCGTACTCATTCTGTAAGGATCTTTTGACACTGGATCTGCTCCAGGCGTCAAGTTTACAGAGAAGTCAATATCTCTTTTCGGGGGTAGTCCCAGTACCTCCTGGAAAACATCCTCAAACTCCTTTAGTACTGCATGATCTCCAATCTTTGAGACTTCATCCTTAGATGCTTCGTCCACATGGGCTGCAAATAATTGATAGCCTTTTCTATAGCACTTCTTCAGCTGCATTGCTGAGATTTCTTTGATAGCAACATGAATTCCTGGGACTGTTCTCCGATTCCCTTCCTCATCCAGGCAAGTGAATGCCTTGTTACGATATTCCAAGATGGCATGGTGTTGGTCCAACCAGTCCATCCCAATTAGACAGTCATAATAACCTAAAGGCATAACATTTAATTCATCCTTTGTGCTCAGTCCATTCATTTCCACAGGATAGGACTTAACCAACTCAGTGACTTTCCTCTTGGTTCCTGTAGCCAGCTGCACTAACCAAGACTTTTCATGTTTTCTTATCGACAAATGAAAACTTTCCACCACTCTAGGATATATATAGCTATGGCTATCCCCTAAATCAATTAAAATAGTAAATGGTTGGTGTTTAATCATACCTTCTAATTCAATCATGTGTGAGTGATATTCATATTTCTTGTTGTATAAGGATGCGTAGATCCTTGGCATTCTACTACCCATGTCCTCCACTGTTTCATCTTGTTGAACATTATGGACAACTCTCACTTTGCCATTTTTATGGGGATAATCTCTGTACTTGTGGTTCTCTTTACAACCCCAACACTGAATGGGCATCTGTCTTGGCCTTTGTTCCCCTACGTCATCCATTCTCAGCTCTCTAAATGATGGCTATCCTTGAGGACTATTTTTGAAAAAGGGTGGCTTAGTTCCCTTCTTCCTCTAATCCATCTGGAATTTCTTCTTGTCTTCCCAAGCCTTCCGGAAGGTAGGCTTCTCTCTTTGCTTCTCATATAGGCATTTTTATCTTCTTATCGTTTCTTCCATGGTCTTAGGGTCATCACACTGAATCTTGTCACCAATGGAAGGTGGCAATCCACTTAGATACCTCTGAATCTTGATAGTCTCATCCTTGATGAACAAAACATACTTCAACAATTCCAAAAATCTTCATTCGTATTCATCAATGGTCATGTTACCCATCTTGAGTTCAAAGAACCCTTTCATATTTTTGTCATAATATCTTTTAGTCAAGTATTTCTTCTCAAAATACCTCTTGAATTCTCTCCAAGTGATATCTTTCTCTCTAATGTGCTACACCTACACAAGTTGATCCCACCACATGGATGCTTTTCCTTTCAGTTGCTACATCGCAATTCTTCCGTCTTCATGAGAGGAATAATTCTACAGTTGGAAATATTTCCTCATGCCGAGCAACCATGTTTCAATATCTTTCTCTCTAATGTGCTACACCTACACAAGTTGATCCCACCACATGGATGCTTTTCCTTTCAGTTGATACATCGCAATTCTTCCTTCTTCATGAGAGGAATAATTCTACAGTTGGAAATATTTCCTCATGCCGAGCAACCATGTTTCAACATCTTCCTCCTTCTTGTGTTCTCCATCAAACATATGAGGCTTAATCTTGTTCATTTCTCCCTTTAGTTAATCCACTCCATATCTCCTATGCTTTCTGGTAGGATATGGGCTTGAACCACTGTGTGTCCTTCTCTTGTTGTGACCTTGGGAGTGATGATGGTGTCGAGGAAAAATCCTTGACCTCCTTCCCTCAGAAGTCTAGTGACTCCTCATTCTACTCGAGTCACTCTCCTTATCCAGCTTCTTTTCTATTCTATCCAAACTCTTTAACAACTTTACGTTGAATTCACCTTGTTGTTCCTTATCTTTCATGATATTTATGTTATCTTCTTGATGAGCCTGGGAATCTTTATGAAATCGATCAATGATTTTCATCATATGCCCTTCCTTATATATATCTTCTCCATGCCCATTGGAGTTCGACCCTTCAACTCCCAAATGAACATCCATCCCTAGCTTCGTTGTCTAAACTGGAAGCATTCTTTGTGTCCTCCATTTATTTTCACTTAGTGGCAACTCTATTCGGTTCTAGCACTCATTAAAATTATGCAAACATAGTGTGCAGAATGTTGGGTATGTGTTATATTCTTTGCACGAGTAGTAGTGTCTGAGCGCCTGCGCCGGGCACGCAGGGGGGTTAGAGGGGGGGCCGCTAGCCCCCCCCTCGGGGGGTGTAGGGGGGCAGAGCCCCCTGCGTGGGGGTTCGGGGGTAGCACCCCCGAAAAATTATTTACGGGACGACATATTTCCGGGACGACATATTACCGGGAC